>JAKSZP010004224.1:0-116229 GCA_022478985.1 Massospora cicadina | reverse complement strand
CTGAGGGGCCCTCCCCTCACTCCTAATGGAGTGATGAGGTTATTCTTCACAATAGGAACGCAGACATCACCGGACTCAAGGCCTCTCTATCCTAGGCTAAAAAACTAAGTTTCCTTATAAATAATTTACTTGTGGACGTCATGGCAATTCAGGAAACCCACTGTCCGCAAAGTGCCAAGGACACATGGGCAACCATGCTTATCACCTCCAAATCCTTTTGGTCGCTGCACTGTGGGGTGCTTATACATGCAAATAATAATTTTCAATTTTAGAAATACCTTTCTTGATGGTCATATGCTGGTCATTTCCTTTTTTATGGGACGCTGAAGTGCATACAATAGTTTATTATCTACACCCTGACCTGTACACAGGTTTGCCAGGAATTCCTCTTGGCCATGGCTTCTCTACCCTCCCCTCCAATTCCTTTGTGGTTGGCGAACTGAACTGTTGGGACAACCCAACCACTGACCTTTGGCCTTCTGCGCCTTCCCCACCGCAGGAGCACGTTAAACTTTAAAATATGAAAGCCACTTTGGGCTTTTTGATACCCTCCTAAAGCATGCGCCGTTATTACCCAACATGCCACGTCCCATGTGCAAAATTACCATCTGATGCCTATTTCCCGCATAAATTTCATACTTTCCCCATTGACTTTTTGCCCCCAGATCTCGCATTTCACTACTACAAAAATAGATTTCTCTGACCACAGGATGGTCTTGGTGGCATTTACTCTGTCAAGCCTGGCGCCACAGGCGCCTAAGTGGATTAAATTTCGCCTTACTAACCTCATTTTTTTAGTACTAGATGGTCGCCTTAGTAACCTCATATCACCCACCTTTTCAAGTTGGATGGACACTGCCACTTTGACACAAGAGTTTGCATCTCCATTCTGTGCTAATCCCCTGTTGACCTGGTGAACTTTTAAATCAGACACAATCTCCCAAGCGTGCCACATCTCATCAAAGCGCTATTGGGTTGCCATGGAAGTCATTAAATGCACCCTTGTGGAAGTGGACCACTTAGAGAATAATGTCCCAAGGCAGGGTACATCCCTGCTTGGGATCATAAATGGCTGAACTATATACCCATCTTAACATTCTGGTAGAAAACACAGAAACAAGTTTGTGTTCAGTACAAGGCAAAGAATATCAATGCAGGTGAAAAATGCTCCACCTACTTTTTCTACCAACTTTCCACCCTGCGCAAAAACTTATACTGTACATAGGTGAGACGCCCATACAATTCCATCATGGAAACGCTGGATGAAGTATCTACTGAAGTTATGAACTATTAATCCAAGTTATACAGGGCTGACACAGTTTATCCTACCAAAATTGATGATTTCCTTGCTGGTTCACACATCTGCACCATTTCTCGCTATCTGGAGCTAATGAATTTATTAACCTGTGATTGATTCTGTTATGCCATTTTTAGTTCACTGTACAGGAAGAGCCCAGATCCAGACGAAATTTATTATGAGTCCTACAAAAAAAATTTACTTATTTAATTCCCCCTAATGATGGCCTCAATGAACAAATGTATTTTAGAGACACGCCTCCTTCCTGAGGGCCAATAGGCCTACATGGTAATGTTGTTCAATAAGGGGGATAAGCTAAACTTGGCAAACTGGCGCCCTATTTTCCTCACTAGTATACCAAAATTAAAATATTTAATAAAAGAATGGCTAACCGCTAGGGAAATTTGCCTCTGAGATAATCTCCCCTATGCAATTTGGCTTTATACACAAGCGGTCAATATAAGACAATATTTACACTGTAGCTAATGTATGTCAATCTCCAGCTACTGGGGCTCTTGTGTTTGTAGACCAACAAGAAGCTTATGATATGGTAAACTGGGACTACCTTAGGGCCTGCCTTCACTGTTTACACATCCCCCCAGTTCATCAGTTGTGCAATGTTGCTCACCAAATTAGCCATGATGGCAGTTTAGGGCCCAGGTTTCCTAAATGATCTAATTCACCCTTAAAGTGGTCTCCTCAAGGCGACCCTTAAGTCCACTTTTATACAACTTCAATCTCAATACTCTTCTCTGCAGTGTTAAGGAAAGCATTTTGGTGTTCAAATGAAATGCCAAGCACCAGTTAGGATGCTTGCTTTTGCTGACAATTGTGTGGTTGGGGTGTCTAGCAACCATGATGCATGCACATTGGAGTCCATCATCTGGTGTTACTTCAGGGTCAGTAACGCTGCCCTCAACGCATCCAAAACTGAAATCATTCTCCTTGGTAGATACTGATCCTGCTGGTCTCCAGCGTCCCTCATTCAGAGTGATCCAGCTGCTTGGTCTCTTCTCAGATTATCCAGGCGCTATCCCAATTCACCCCTCTCATGCTCATTTTGTGTCCAGACACACTTCTGGCCCAGTGCGCCACCTGGGAGTATGGATGGAGGCGGGTGGGTACACCATTTTGGTAATGGAGCACTACATATTAGCCAAAGTTACAAAGTGCATTGCATCCCTACAGTATCACCAGACCAGAATGACAGGTAGAGTAGTGCTTGCCAACGCTATGCTTCTGTCAAAAGTATGGTTTGCTGCCCATGCCATCGCCATTATCCCCTCCTTCTTTGCTTCTTTATATTCCCTCTTACAAGAGTGGCTTTGGCTAGGTCACCCTCCCTTTGTGCAACTGGAGGTCCTCTTTGGCCCACACCAAAGTGGTGGTATGTGCCTGCTCAACTATGTTACCCATGCATCCAAGATCCTGGGCACATGGATTTCTTCAGTGAACAACCCCACACTCCCAGCCCATCACTGGTTGCGTGTGGCATGTCCAACTTTACCCCGCACTCTCAGCCTCCACAACCCCACCCACCCTAATTCTCTTCTTACCTATATGGCCTCTCACCCATCTGCCGAAGGCCTGCATGGGGCCTCTGCCCACTTTAAAAGGATCCTCCTTAATATGAGGAGTGCAGAATGTAGAGTAGTTTCAGTGGCCATACTTTGCAAAGAGGTCGCCCTACTCCTCATTTCAAACAGGAAGTCCATGGGTAAGCCATTCTGAACAATTTGGTACCAAGTTGTCCCTCTACCATTTCCTGTTTGGACTATCTTGACATGTTGTACATCCCGTTCTCCCTGGAAACTCAGAAAGACATCTGGTAGTACACCCACAACCCTCTTTTACAGCCATAGGCTCGTTCCCATGTGTGGCGCTGCCTGAATTGGGTATACTGCACTCTGGAGCAGTTCAACGCTTCTCATTCTTTGTATGTTGTGTGTGACTAACATGAGACTTTGGTCAACTGTTTGTAAATTTGCCCGCCTTCATAAGCAATCTGGCGTGAGTTTCAGAGTCTCTCTTTACAGGAACAAACACAGGCTTTTGGACTGTCTAAGGACATCTTCGCCTTTTTCTTGACTTCCGCCATCCACCCTTCCCTCCGCGCCTTAGTCAGGGCAATTGCTATGTGGACAATGCACACTTTTGTCATTGAAGCCATTTCTTGCTCTACTCCCACCCTCTGAAAAGCTGTGCGTTGCTTCCATTTGAACATTATGGAACAATTCCAAGCCTGGTTGTTTGTCCATTCGCTATACCACCAACAACTGTTGGTTTCATCCTGATTCCCTGTATGATTCCTCACCTCGGACCCTTTCCTTCATATATTCTCAGTAGTGGTTCAAGCCTTTTCTCACGGTACCCCTCTTCCTTCCATTGGCGTTCCAGCTGGCAACAGGGGGTAGCTTTATCTCCTCTGATGTTCCTCTCATATATCTTTGTGCTCAGTTGTTGTTGCTTTTTGGAAGTTTCCGTCCCATGGTCAGCCTTCCCTAAATAATTTTTAGTTTCTCCTTTTCACTCATCTCTCCAGACACTCTTCAGCCCATCTGCGCAGATGCTCAGCTTCTTCATTTCCCTTCATTTTCATATCATTATTGGGAGTTTCAGCTGAACCCTCATATTTTGGCCAAGGTCAAATTTCTTAGCGTCACCCAATATTAAATTGTGGTAAATATTAAATGCACTACCTCAATCTTGTTGAATAAACAATGATCCGCCCATAGTAATTTAGGCTTATCATCCATTAATATAAAATTCCTGACAGAGTTGATATTCAGTAGACAGGCATATATTGATTCCAATACCTAACATAACCTGATTTTAAAAGCTTGAAGTGAACTGTGGGCCTTTGTCAGAGATAACCTCATTGGGTATTCCATGATATGAGAAGACTCTCTTAGTGAATAGCTGGGCCATCTCTTTGGCTGTAACGTTAGTGGTTTTAGGAATGAAGTAAGCCATTTTTGTGAACCATTCAACTACCACCAATACTGCATTAAACCCTTGAGACTGGGGTAACTCGACTATGAAATCTAGGGTGACTGATTCCAAAGGCTTCTGAGAGAATTTCAACGGTTCCAACTGACCTCTAGGATGGCCCCTCCTAGCCTTAAATCTATTACAAACCTCAAATCCAGCAAGGTACTTATTGACATCACCAACCAGTCCAGGCCAGTGATAAGTTTTCTGGATGAGAGTTACCATCATATATCATCCAGGATGTCCGACCAAGCCTGAGTCATGGTATTCACTTAATATTTTTAATCGTTGGAACCCTTAAGGCACATATAGGCATTTCTTTTAACATTACAAATGTCCTTTCAGAAATTAATTTTTAAGTTACCATCCACTATTCAAATTTTGACTCAGGCCAGCCTGTAAACAATAAAACATGCCTCTTCTTTATGGGCCTTCAAAAGTTTCATCCTCACATCCCACCAAGCTCATGTGAGAGAGCTTATACACTGGTTCTGTGCTTTTAGCAAACCTGTGTGTTATAAAATGTGATCTCAGGGGTGGAAGGCGAGTCAGTAGGGCGTATGGCTACCAACCTGAAGGTTGCGGGTTCAATTCCTGCCCTTCGCACATCAATTGGGGTGCCAGCCAAAGGAAGCTATTGGCGGTTAGTAGGTCTAATAACATTAAAACCTTACCCATGACGTAACCAGAAAGATTTGAGTCCTGATCCAGAGGTGGAAAAACTTTCTTTGATGGAGTTGACCCTGTTCTGGTTTCATGCCATTTCTTTCTTTTGGTAATTCCTGTCCCCTGGTTGGCTTGCCTCAGTTAAATAAAAAATAAAATGTGATCACCACTTCTTCAGGCATCAAGTCAGGGCGATGACTTAGGGAATTTTGGAGCACATTAACCTTACTAGGCTTGTATTCAATTTCCAGTCATAATCAGCAAGAATAAGAGCCCATCTAGCTTGTCGCTGATTTAGCTGTGCTGAGTAAAAATAATGTCACGTCTTATGGTCAGTCAATATCTTCATGGGGTGCTTTGCCCCACACAAGTACCCTCTCCTTTGTTTCATGGTCTGAAAGGTTACCAGCATCTCTTTGTCTTAGATGGGGTAGTTACATTCAGCAGGTATAATCTTTTTGGAATAATAGGCTATAGGATGCAGACTACTATCATCCCCCTCCTGCAATAAAACCCCCAAGTGCATATCCAGACACGTCAGTATCAACCACAAAGGGTTTATCATAGTTGGGCATGTAAAACACTAGTGCAGAAACAAAGACAGACTTCAAGTCAGAAAAAGGTTTTTCAGCCGCCTGGGACTATTTGTATGGAGCACCTTCTGATGTGATCTGGGTCAAAGGTAATGCAATAGAAGAAAAGCCTTTGATAAAATCCCTGAAAAAGTTTTTCAAACTCAAGAAGTTTGTAAATTTCCTTCCAAAAATTAAGCGTAGGTCAAGATGTGATAGCTTCACTTTGCTAGGTGCCATGGTAAACCCATTACTGCCCACAACATAAACAAGAAATTCAACTTTTTCCTGAGCAAACTCACACTTTGAAATCTTGGCATGAAGGCTACACTCCTGAAATTTCTTAAAGATCAATTGCAGATGTTGAAGATGTTCCTCTTGTGACTCGGTATACACAATACTATCATCAGATAAGCCACGCAGAATTGGCCCATGTACCCAGCTAAAATTTTATTGACCATTTGTTGAAATGTTCATGGTGAGTTTCAAGGCTAAATGACATGACAAAATACTCAAACAACATAAACCACATCTTGAAGGCTGTTTTCCATTCATCACCTTCCCAAATCCTGATCTGTTTAAATGCATCCATCAGGTTCACCTTTAAAAAGATAGAGTCCCAGAAAACTGATCACTTAAGTAGTCAGTATCAGGCAAAGGTTATCAGTTCTTAATTGTGATATCACTCAACCTTTTTATAGTTTATGCAAAGATGCAAATATCCGTCTTTCTATCTTACCAATATAAAAAAGGAGATGAACATGGAGACCAGGACACTCAAATAAAGCCTTTTTCCAACATAGTTTTGAGTACTCACATAATGCCACCTGTTCCCATTAGTTGCAACTATATACTGGTCCATGAGTAGGCCGGTTATCTTCTACCAAGTCTATTAAATGATCATTAGGCTATGGGATAGCAGAATCTTTGCCTCTTATTTTTAAACACTTCAGAACATTCTTTAAGATATGCTGTAATCATTCCTTTACATGCCTCCAATAGAAACTTGAAAGATCCCGCAGCATACAACACTGGAAAAATCCCTTTACTTGGCACCTATTCTTCTCTTTTTCCATCCACTTTGACTGTGAAATTCTTCTGTCATAGTCATGTTGAAGCTCCATCTGGACAAACCATGGAAAGCCAAGGATTACAGGCTGATGTGTACTCTTTAGAATCCAGAATTCAATATCAATTTTCAGGGAACTGACTAATAAACTCATGGGATGTGAACAACAATAGGCAAGAACTGCTCCCCCATTTCCCAGGGTCATGGTCAGTATCCTAGTCCCAATTGGCACTCTCAACTTTTTTTTAGTACTAGATGGTTGGCACTCTCAACTTTAATTACCATTTTGTCTGATATAAATTTTTGGGAGGTCCCACTATCCAGTAAACCCTCAGTATGGAATATAGTATTTCTCATTATCAAACATATAGGCAAAAGAAGAACAACAGAGTTTAATTTTATTGCAGAGGCGATTGATGAAACCTTCCCTTTCTTTGGACATTGTTATGCTAAATGACCAGGATTTTAGCAAGATTAACACAATCCTTCCTTGTTTTACGTTGATATTCTTCATGGCTCATGTTGCTTATTTTCTTCTTGTAAGCAGGTCCTTGCCACTTAAGAGCTCTGCCTATAACCAGATCTGTAGTGATTTCAAGAAATTATTTTAAAGGTATAGTGATGGGGTGGCATCTGATCAAATCTGATAGATGACTTTCTAACCCTTGTCTAAAGTAAAGTGCTCCTATTTCATCATTTAATCCAGTTTTCTGAAAGATCTCCAAAAAAAACTTCTGCGTATATCTCTTAACAGTTTGACCTTCCTGTCAAAGGTTCATCAAGGCAATGCGTGCCTGTAATCTAGTACTATCAGGAGTTGCTGCGGCTAGCAACTGGACTTTAAACTATTTGTAATTCATGCACAAACTCTCATTTTTTTAAAAACGCTCTGGTAAACCAACTAAAGCATATAAAGGCAGCTGAGAACCCACTACCATAACTTTCCATGCATCATCTGAGTTCTCAAGATATGATTTAAAATTTGCCCCTAACAATGTAAGTCCTCATTTTACATCAGCTAAATTATTTTTTCAAGCGATGGAACCATTGGGTAATACATTGGCGCATAGTTAGCCACAGTCACTGTATGAACTTGAATTTGTCCTATTTATTCTTTATAAGTCATAGCAGCTTGCTTTATGGGGAAAACACCCGTTCCAATACTGGTAACCATTTATCATTAAAGCAAATTTCAAAACTCCCAATAATAAAAATGCGGCAGTATAGACTTTGTAAAATTTAAAAGCCAAATTGTCAGAGAATGTCCTACTTTACTCAGTTTGAAATAGCAAACCATGAACTTACTGATTCTAAGCTAAAGGTCCAGTATAAAAAAGGGGCGTTGCGCATCAAATAGAGAATGATAAAGGCAATTGGAAGGTTAGGCCCCTAAAAAAGTAATGATTGCTTCAACCACTCTCATTCCTGTTAAGGCCAGTACATCAGCTATGTTTTTACGTGAAATTAATGGAAGAGGCATTTGTTCAGGTATAGGTGTTTCTGAACTCATGGCTATAGATTTTGTATAATTGCAGTTAGGCTCTGTTAAAATTAGTGCATGTTTTATAAGATAAATGGTTAGACTGTATAGCTTGTTTACTATACAATATATGGAACTATTATAGTAAAAGTATGTACTTAAAGGATTTAGCATGTGATAATATTTTATTGACCACAAAGATTAAAATATGAATGCCCTAGTTTTTTATCCCATCCAACTTCTTGGACTTACTTAAGCTTAATTTACGTTTTATAAAGAGCACTATTCATCTTTTAAACTTATGGGATTTCGCCTTGCATATAATTTTGAAAAGCAATGGGAACTGTCTTGGTCACATTGTAAATTCGTGTTGGAGCAATAAATTGACTTAATATCATCACAAATAAGAAAATTTAAGCGATTGATTAAACCATACCATTACATTTAAGGTTTGATATGCAATTAATCAATCTAAATTCATCACATATCCTCTTGAGCTTATGGATAATCTCTGAAATCTCAGTAATGCCACTTATGTCAAGCTTTACCCTGAAAGGAGTGCGGAAAACCTATGATTGGGTTAAGGATCAATATTACTGGGAGGGAATCATGATATATATATTTGAACTCATGGATTCCTGTCTGAACTGTAAGAAACAATACAGCTTTAAACCCAGATACCAATATCAGTCCCCTACGCTAAACAACCTTTTTCATATGATAAGTTTGGATGCACTAGGTCCCCTACCTCAGACTACCAGCTGAAATAAATACATCTTGGTAGGAATTGACCATTTTACCATATGTTTGAAGCTGTTGCTCTTACCATTCAAATCTCTAAAGCTACTGCAACCTTCCTATATCAGTATATCTTCATTCAGCATGGTTGCCCCCAGAGCTTACTATGTGAAAATGGAAAAAATTTACCTTAAGGTTGTTCAAAGTCTTAGCTAACTACATGGGGACACAACAACTCTTCTTGGCCCCCTACAACCCTTATACCGATGGAACTGTAGATAGAGAAAATGGAACTTTGGTATACATATTAGGGGAAGATGGATATCTCAGACCCTTTACATTGTGATCAATTTTTACCTAATGCCCTTAGAGCCTATTAGATTAGCTATCATCAAATCCTAAAATGTCTCCTTTCTGTAAGTCTGGAGACTCAACCTCTTGGGAGGGACCAGGACAAGTTTCCTTATAGGAAGAAAAAGGGACCTAATGCCCCTGTGGAGCCCTTGGACCAACTAGGGAGCTTGGCCCATGTTGATGAATGTTGGGTAACAGCATTAACCCCAAAGAACCCCTCCACAGCATCCCCCTTGGCTGCCTCTTCCCTTGTTGAGAAGATAAAGGAGGTTTTCAGGGAGGTAATCCAGGCCAAAGGCCACCAGCAGCACCTCCACCCTTTCTTAGCCTCCACCCCACCATCCCTAACTTCCTTGGACGTTAAAAAACCTTGAAACTCGGGAAATGGTTCCTGAGTCAGGTAAACTGGTCCATAACATGAAACCAAAATTCTGGGTCCAGAATGCTGGTCTGAGTCAAGAAGTCAGTCTTGAGAAATTTAAAAATAAATTAAACATCTGTCAGAATTGGCTCCAGGGAATCCAATTCTGCTCCTCTGCTTCAAGCAAATCTGCTCAAGATTGGATCAGTGAAGGTCTCTCCATCTCAGATCCCCAAATTACATTGCCAGAGCTTCTACAACCTAGTGCATAAGCTAGCTGGCAACTCCCCAAGCCTAGGCTGTTTATCCATGACCACATCAGCTTCTCTTGCCTAGATAACCCGTGACCCCCTTTCCCTACCACTTAGCTTTAAGAAAACCGCCTCTAAAAGGGGCAGTTGTCTGTTCATTTTCACCTTTCTGTTTAAATAAATCTAATCATCTTCCACAAAAATCTATTCCATAGACTCCGCCTGTTTTCCAAGATTTTTTCATTAACCCAACAAACTACACTGCACTTATCGTTTTAGTTTCAATGGTCATCAAGTGGGCCCTCTGATCTCTTGCCCCAGCAGCCCACCAAACGGTGATTGCAATGATCAAAGGATACGCCACAGGCTTGCTATGCCAATCCGTTGCTCCAGAGAAACCTTCAGATCTGTCAGAATTACCACAACAACCTGCCTCTCCTTCAATTCACGGTTGACAAGCTGCAGATCTGCGTACCTTTATGAGAGAATTAGAGAATTTTAAACAATCAGCCTTTAATCTACTGGTAGCTCAGCGCAATTTGGATTATGAGGCCTTCACTGCTAATTGTGTTTCTCTATTTGGGGGTGCAGAATGGCCATCCGCACAACTGCAAGGAGGTAACCAGGTACCAGATTATCTAGGCCTTCTCATAGGAGCCAATATGGCCCAAACCACTTTATTAAATTGAACACCGCTCTGACAACATTCCTAACCTCTCAACACATCGCAAAACCCTGCAACAGGCGTGAGGCAAAGCCCAAGGCCTCCCAATAGTCAAATCAATTTGATTTATTAACCCAATCAGCATTTCCAAAATTTTAGATTTTAAATGATTTTCAGAGTCTTTATTATGATGAAACAGAACCAGAAAATATGGAAAAAGAGCCCAAAAAACACCAACAAACACAGGATGATTAATTATCCTCCTTGCCTCTCAAACCCTTGGGAGATGCCCCTGCAAGACCCACGGTTGCCCCCATTGCAGCCATTTGGTTTGTCATAAGGGCCTTTGATATGTTCTTGGTATCTTATTCCCTAACAGAAATAATAGGGCGTCCATCCTAAATGTAATCAGAACTACTATGCCACTGGCATTCTGGGCTTTTCACTGGGTTGTTACAAACCCAGATTGGAAGCCCAGTCTTACTTTTAATCAGCAGGTTCCATGAAGCTATCCATGTCTTATATGTTCAGGAACCTGGATTACCTGCCCTGCTAGCTAAGGATATCTCCCCAGCTAGGACTAATGACCATGAAAAACATTGAGAAGACTAACTCAACATATCATTCAGCTGCAGTCTGACGCCATAACTTATTTAGCTAAAAATGTTACTAAAGAAGGCCTAGTTGGTAATGAGCATAGACAATCTTTATCTGCCTTCCAAATATCAGATTTAATGTTTTATTATCACAATCACATCACCCCAGAAGCGGTAAGCTTGGGTACATTTGAGAAGGACCTTTTTTCATTGTTTATAAGAGGGGCAATGTCATAAAAATGGCAGAAGAATTTTAGTCTGGCCTGCCAGTCAGGATGTGTGAGCACCCAAAAAGCAAGCCAAAATGCCAGAGGCGTTGCTGCACATATGACGTTGTATGGAGCTGCAAATTGGGAAATGATAACTCGTTGGTGTAGGGCAATTGTGAACAGCAACCCAAAAACAAACCAAATGGCGACAGCCCCAGACCCTAGGAGTCTCGCTGCAGGGGATTGTATCACTAGGATAGTTTCTACAAGGTTATTGGTAGGTGGGTTCAATACAACTGAGGAGATAAGGGGGCGGATCCTTGCTTGGAAATGGTGGATGTAAGGCCATAAGATCCCATTATATTGAAAGCGGATAGTCAAAATAAGGGGTTGAATTGCCAAAAATGTCTGTCTCTCTGAATCCTGTTGATGAGAGTGGATGTCATAGTAATCAATAAAACTGGTAAAGCCCATCTAGTATAGGGACTGACAGGCCACCAGGGTAATGTATTGGGACTACAACCAGAAGGATATTAATAAAGTAAAAATTGATAGTTTTTTGCGGCAGAAATTTATTTATAGGAAAATGAAGAAGCTTGACCAACAATTTTCTCAGTTAGATGCAACTAATTAAATAGTGTTCAATTTGTTGCGGGAACAAGCAGGGATTGGGTCCCTCAAGTTCAACCTACCTGGGCGAATTTTTTGGGGAAAGGGGCAGATAAACTCAATGGGAACTGACATCTAAGGATTCAGAGGCAGGCCGAGTTGCTGTCAGTTTGACCTCAAACGCCTGAACTGAGGCTTGACTGCATTTCCAGTGGTTGGTGCAATGGCATCTAGACCGATGATCAACAGGAATTCCCCAGGGCCACCCCACATAGGGGTGGTCCCAATTGGTTGGAAACTGGTTCAGGATGCCCAACCCACCCATGCCCAATTGCTGGGCTGTTCTTTTGGTCAAAAGAGTTATATCAGCCACAACTCCTGATTTGCCAGATGGGGGCTTCAGACTGTCATCAATGGTTTCCGATGATACTATCTGCACGTTGGGGATCATCCCTGACAATTTTGAGAGGGGGTTAGCTTCAACGATTGCACTGCTGGCCAAATAAAAACTGTCAGCAATTCCAGCCAATAATTCAATCTTTATCCCTTTTTGACTATGTGGTTTATGATTGTCAGGTTGGATTTCCATTGGTCTCAGACCAATTGACTTTGATTTGGTGATCTCAGCACAGATTCCCTGATCTGGCAGACAAGTTTGGCTGAGGTGAGCGTGGGCACTGGGGAAGGAATCCAAAGAGGGAGAGCTGTTACCCAATGCCCTTCTACCATGTGAGCGAGGTCACCCTGGGTAATAAGAGGTACAGCCGCCATCTTCAAACCCTTTTTACTTGGAAACAGGAAGATCGCCTGATCCACGCACAGGGGGCATTCCCCAGAACTTACACTACCCTTTCCTTTTTTCAAAGGAAGGGCGCCAATGCTGGGAAACTGCACGAGGGCCACATTTTTTGTGCGCTTTTGGCAATTTGATCTCCATTACAGTCATGACTTTTTTGGGGGGGATGGGGATCGTCAGGGTGGGACTCATGAAACGCCTCAACCAGTTCCATGTAGTTAATGCAATTGTGGTCCTTAAACCAACTGTTCCCATAGGCTGGATAACCTTTCCAGGCCATAAGGTACTGAACGGACCTTTGGGACTTATGGTATGCTAGGATATTTTCCACTTCACCCTCCTCTGTATTTTCAATTACAATTGGCTCAGGATCTGCGGGAACAGTCCCCTTAAATGGTGACAACTGATAAATGTGGAAGACGGGGTGTTGTTTCCAATGGGCTGGTAGTTTTAACTGGAATGCTCCTTTTCTCAAGTCTTTCTCAACCAAATGGGGGCCCAAACGCTTACTTGCAAGCTTACAGGAGGGTACCTGCATTCTCAAATGACGTGTATCAAGCATAACATAGGAGCTCACCGTTATGTCATGACCAGGGAGTCGCTTACAATTTTCAAACCACTTATAGTCTTCAATAGCTTTAGTGAGATGCTCCCGCACTAAGGATTGAGTAGACTTGATATGTTCAGCATGATCTGCGGCAGCTTGGACCTCAGGCTGCAAGCAGGGTCTGACCAAAAAGGAGGGATTATATCTGAGTTTCACTTCATAAGGAGAAAACTCTATGGAAGCGTGAATCCTGTTGTTGTAGGACAATTGAGTGAGGGAAAGGTCGTTAGCCCAGGTGTCCTGTGCGGCTGCAGCATAGCAATGCAGGTACTATTCTAGGACTTGGTTAACTTGCTCAGTTTGTCCATCAGACTGGGGATGATATGCCATGGAGCAACAGGGGAAAATTTTTAAAATAGATAAAAGTTCACTCCAGAACCGCGCTGTGAACTGTGAACCATGGTCGCTGATGATCTCCTGCAGGAGAACAAACATTAAAAATACATGGCGCACAAAGAGATGAGCGGTTTCTTCTGACATAATTATGGAAGCACAGGGGATAAAAAGGGAAAACTTGGTGAAACAATCAACCACCACCATCACCACTGTAAACCCATTAGAGCAGTGGAGCTCAACAATAAAATCCACGGACACCAATATCCATGGACCCTCCGCCTGTTGTATGGGTGTAGGAGGCCATTTCTTCCTGAGCGATCTGACTTAGCCTGAGCACAAGTAATGCAATCAGTGATCCAGGCTGGAACTTCCTTAATTAAACCCACCCAATTGTAAGTCCACTTAATCAAATTGATGCATTTCTTATTGCCCAGATGGCCAATTGTGGAAGGTTCTTGATGTGCACAAAATACCTCAGCTCTGAAGAGAGGGGGAACCCAAATCCGTGACCTAAAATAAATGAGGCCCTCCACTAAGGAATACATGGAGTGTCTTTGACTTTGGAGGGACAATTGCTCAAATAACTCCACACCTTCGAGGAAGGTCATTTGGGCTGCCAATACCTGTGCAACTAGAAGGGCGTCAGGAGCAAGGGAGACTGAAGAGACAACGGGGGGAACAATTGACAAGATTTTGGCAGTGGGTGTTATAAATTCGGATGGTATCATTAGGATCTGTCATGTTGTTCATACAGGTCAAACCCATTGAGCAACAGACAGATGATGTGTGGATTGTCAGTCCTTTGGACACACTTGAAAATATACTTAAAAGATAGGAGAAATTGCCCCAATCAATTCTTTATTTTTTTAGTAAATACAGCAACCTTTTGCTGTCCCACTTTAAATTTACTATTAACAACCTCCCTCTCTCAATCGCCCATCTCACCTATATACAGCAGCTTCAGGAGATACTGCTCTCATGGCTTAGGCTATTCTATTCCACCAATTCTACTCAAATTTGGCTTGTTATTTTCTAATCCTCCATCACCCTAATTGTAGGCGATTTACTTTATATTTATCAAATGTCAACATTGCCTTATCACCTTATCTTCTTATATAGAGGCGATTCAATAAAAACCTGTTAGATCACAATATCACCTCACTTCAAGGCACTCAAATAATTATAACTTATATGTTTTTTGGCGGATTCCTCCCTAGCTGTCCCAAAATTATCATCCAGTCATATCAGAATCATGACAGCGGGGATCATGGTAACAAGGTCCACTTCATCTGGGTCCAAGGGACAGTGGGCTGGGTTGCAGCTGAGAAAATTGGAAGTACATTAAGCGTGCCTCAAATGAATTTGTATTTGAAATTGAAACTGCACAGGTCCTGATAGTTGCGAGCTTGCCAATGCACCAATTTCTGGGGCTTACAGAAATAAAAAAGAGCTTGGTGATCCGTGCGCACAGTTAACTCATGCTGGGCACCCTGCAACAGATACCTTAAATGAGTCAGCGCCCATGCTACAGCTGCCAACTCCTTATTGTAGATGGCCCAGGATTGCTCCGTGGAGGAGAATTTTGGGAAAAGTAGATGAACAGATGTTCTAAGCCATTGTGCTCCTGGAGCAGAACCGCCCCCACTGCCACTGAGGAGGCATCTCACGTGACAATATATGGATTGGCAGGATCCACATGTTTCAGGACGGGCGGAGATGAAAATACCTCTTTTATTGACTCAAATGCCTGCTGGCACTTGGGTGTTCAATGAAAAGGCACATTCTTACCCGTGAGGGGGTGGAGCGGGGCAGCCAACTGAGAAAGGGCTGGGGAAATTTTCTTTAGAAAAATAATGGCTACCAAGAAACTCTGTAATTGTTTTTGGGTTGTTGGAGTTGGACATTCACAGATAGCATCCAACTTATTGAGGGAATTGCGCAGCCATCCTTAAGGACTAGGTTCCCAAGAAAGGTAACTTCCTCCTTATAGAACTCTCATTTGGAAGGCTTGATGAACAAGCCTGACTTGTGTAAAGCAGCCACGACTGCTTCCAAGTCTTTAGCATGTTGTTCAGGAGTTGGGGAGTGAACCAAGATGTCATCAATATATGCAACCGCGCAAGTGAACTGGAGGTTTCCCAGTACACTGTCAATCATTTGTTGAAATGTAGTGGGCGCATTCTTCAACCCAAAGGCATTATGCGGAACTTAAAAATGACTCACTTAGTTTTGATCATGGTTAGCCATTCTTGCCCTTCCATCACCCAAATCTGGTTGAAGGCATTGATGAGATCCAGCTTAGAGAACACATGAGATTTGGTAATTTCTTGGCTGATCATCTGCTCCAGGGGCAGAGGGTAGGGATTGTGAACTGTAACTTTGTTTAAGTGCCTGTAATCCATGCAGGGATGGAGGGAACCATCAGCCTTTTTGGCGAAGATGATGGGAGATGCGACTGGTGATGTCTCTACACAAACACCTTTTTTAAGCATATCATCTATCCAAGTGTTAAGCGCAACCTCCTCCTCCGCTGTGTGTGAATACAACGGACAGTTGATATTCACCAACTGCACCATCATCCTAAATCCCAGGTCAAACTCAGTGTGAGGAGGCAGACAATCACCTTTTTTTAATTGAAGATACTTTGATAGAGCATTAATTCTTCAGGAAAATTGAATGGAAGGCCTGCAGGGGAAATGAGGGAAGTAATAGAACTGCGCCCTTGAGTTTTCTTAAAGGTTTCAACTAAAGGGAAATTCTCCCTCCAGTTGATAATTAACAAACGACAATATGTTTGACTCCAAGTGGATTCTAACTTGCTGTTTGCCTAACATACTGGGAACACTAAGTTTGGCATTGCAGAAAACCAATTGCAAAAGCTAAACTGATGTACTGAGAAAGGTACTGGCCAATGGACTATATATGATGTCTGGGAGGCTGAGGAGGCCACCATCACCAAAGGACCTACATCCATGTCCAGCTCCAATTGTTGGGCTAACTCAATGCTCATAAAATTGCCCGTGGCTCCAGTATCCACCAAAGCCTCAAAAGAGATGTGGTGAGATCTGATACTAATCTTCATAGGTAATAAGAAATAAGCAAAGTTTTGTTTATTGGTAGATTAAGTTGTTTCTGTTGCAACTGAAGAAATGGCAGGTAAATTGGGAGGAAGGTCAGGAGCCTTTTCAGAAGTAAAGTTGGGAAGAACAAAGGCTTGGGAACCAGCTTCCTCCATCTGGGCTTTTACTAATTCATTAATAGGTGAACCAGGATAACTCAACTCCGACACAGGGGCAGTGACGGGCTCTGAGGCTGAGATTAATACTGGTCAATAGTAAAAACTGCATCTTCATCATCGTTGGGTAGTCCTATCATAAAGTTTCCCCCTTGATAGTGGAAAGTATGGCGAGAGGAGGTGTTAATAGTGGTTTCAGCGGTACATATTTGATCCACCGTCCCTTTTGAGGTGGACCAAACCTCATGATGGGAAGAAACCAAATCCAATCCTGATCTAAAGATTGCCTGAAGCATATCATTAGAGAGATCTAGTGTGGGAGCCTGTTCATGGAAGGTAGATCAAAGAAGCCAAACTGGGGGCTTTGGCCATAGTAGAAATCAATTGGAATAAATGGTCTGAGCGTGACACAGGGGTTTCAAAGAAGCTGATACAACGGCAATCAGTGAGGTGGGGTCCCCCACTTGTGAAGAAGAATGCAGAAGTCCTCATACCAACCAACGGGCATCCCCTTCTACCGCTTCCAACAAAGTGACCCCTTGTTGGGCATGAGATAATGCAGCAGCACTGTTAAGGGCAATCTCAGAACAATTTTTGCACCTCAGCAAGGGCGTCAAAAACCTGGTTCATAATATCTCAGGAAGGAACACATGAATTTTCTTCTTGAATATTAGGTGGGGGAGAGGTAGTAATCCACAAGGCTCTGCTGGCCTAAGAGGAGTTTCTCCAAGGTATAGCAGATACTACCCACAAAATTGGCAAGTGATCAAACAAACAACAGAAAGCAGACTACTTACTGAACGCTCATTTGATAAAGGGTAACTCTGTTGCACCCATCTGGAAGTGCAGGGCGGAAATGGCAGGAAACAATGGTTGGTCAATTATATCATGAAAATGGCAGAAGAAGTTTAGACTGGCCTGCCAGTCAGGATGCGTGAGCACCCAAAAAGCAAGCCAGAATGCCAGAGGCTTTGCCACACGTATGACGTTATATGGAGCTGCAAATTGGGAAATGATAACTCATTGGTGTAAGGCAATTGTGAACAGCAAGCCCAAAAACAAACCAAATGGAGACAGCCCCAGACCCTGGGGGTCTCGCTGCAGGGGATTGTACCACTGGGATAGTTTCTACAAGTTTATTGGTAGGTGGGTTCAATACAACTGAGGAGATAAGGGGGCGGATTTTTGATTGGAAATGGTGGATGTAAGGCCATAAGATCCCATTATATTGAAAGCGGATAGTCAAAATAAGGGGGTTGAATTGCCAAAAGTGTCTGGCTCTCTGAATCCTGTTGATGAGAGTGGATGTCATAGTAATCAATAAAACTGGTAAAGCCCATCTAGTATAGGGACTGACAGGCCACCAGGGTAATGTATTGGGACTACAACCAGAAGGATATCAATAAAGTAAAAATTGATAGTTTTTTGTGGCAGAAATTTATTTGAAGGAAAATGAAGAAGTTTGACCAACAATTTTCTCAGTTAGATGCAACTAATTAAATAGTGTTCAATTTGTTGCGGGAACAAGCAGGGATTGGGTCCCTCAAGTTCAACCTACCTGGGCGAATTTTTTGGGGAAAGGGGCAGATAAACTCAATGGGAACTGACATCTAAGGATTCAGAGGCAGGCCGAGTTGCTGTCAGTTTGACCTCAAACGCCTGAACTGAGGCTTGACTGCATTTCCAGTGGTTGGTGCAATGGCATCTAGACCGATGATCAACAGGAATTCCCCAGGGCCACCCCACATAGGGGTGGTCCCAATTGGTTGGAAACTGGTTCAGGATGCCCAACCCACCCATGCCCAATTGCTGGGCTGTTCTTTTGGTCAAAAGAGTTATATCAGCCACAACTCCTGATTTGCCAGATGGGGGCTTCAGACTGTCATTGATGGTTTCTTATAATACTATCTTCACGTTGGGGATCATCCCCGATAATTTCAAGAGGGGGTTAGCTTTGACAATTGCACTGCTGGCCAAATCAAAACCATTAGCAATTCTGGCAGATAATTCAATATTTATCCCTTTTTGAATATGTGGTTTCCAATTGTCAGGCTTGATTTCCATCAGTTTTGGACCAATTGACTTTGATTTGGTGATCTCAGCACAGATTTCCCTGATCTGGCAGACAAGTTTGGTTGAGGTGAGCGTGGGCACCAGGGGAGGAATTTGAAGCAGGAGAGCTGTTACCCAGCACTTGTCTACCACATGGGCGAGGTCACCCTGGGTAACAAGGGGTACAGCTTCCCTCTTCAAACCCTTTTTACTCAGAAACAGGAAGATTGCCTGATCCATGCACAGGGGACGCTCCCTGGGACTTACAGGCAATCAATATTCCATTAAGTTGCTTGCCTCTTGAGTCACTATTAACTGAGTCTATGGGCAATTCCTCCACCCTTATTTTCCACCTAACATTATTAAAGGGGGCAATGTCAAACAATTAGATGTACAACTACTTGTTAATATATATGGAGGTTGAATCTGTCTAAAAATTATCAATTGGGGTAGTAATTCTACCCATATGCCTTGGTTAAATTTCTTTGATGCCATTATTAAGATTATACCAAACCCTTGTGGGAATCAGGGGACTCCTACCATGGTCCTTCTACACCCCAACTGCATTTTAGTTCAACTTCCAAAGCAAAAACTGCCCCCTTTTATAGCCTTGAAGGGTGTTCAAGGGGATCAAAATATTTTATCCACCAATCACCATCTAGAACCTTAGGTTATCAGCCAGGTGCAAAAATTTCAATATGTTTGATTGGTTTGAATTTTTAAATCCTTAATGCATGGATACATCTTACCTGCTAATAAACTGCCACCCAAATTCCAGTCAAGTTGCAGAGATTCTTGAGAGTTTTAATAGGTTGAATTACCATATTTCCTAATTGAGCTCTCCTCTGCTTATTCCAAATTCTCTTGACCCTCTCAATTTTAGCCTTAATATAATTTAAATACTAGGAGGTGATACTTTAAGTGGTTTCACTTTTATCCCCAATTTTTACTGATAATAAATTTATATTTATATATAATTTCTTGTGATTTGTTTTCCCCATTAAATCTCTAATAGCAGTTATAGATTTCCAATACTCTAGGCCTGTAAAATTGTTAAAATCCTGTGCAAAGCATTAGCGAACATTAACCATGTTAGGATTCCAACATATTCATCATATTCCTGATTTTCTCTTGGTACTTTAAATAGTACTAACCTTTTTCTTAATAAAGTACTTTTATAATCTATTTTTATTTTTAGTTTTAAAGCCTAATTCTCTAGGACTGAAATCTCTCCAACCACCAAGAATTGCTAGAAACCTCTAAATTTCTAGAAAAGGTTAAGTCCCACCAAGTTGTCCTGCCTGGCACCTTTGAGTGGCCAATCAATCAATCAATCAATAATTTATCCTCAGCTTGCTGCCAAGAGAGTGCAAAGCTGAGAGGCTTTTTTAGAGTCAGTTCTTATTTTTCCCACAAAATAGTGTATTTTTTATTGATTATTTTATAATTTTTATTATATTTTTATTGATTATTCATACTTTTTAGTATATTTTTTACTGGTTATTTTATACTTTTATAATTTATTTTTTGAAGACAGTTCTTTTTCCCCAATTTTTTATTGAATATAAAAATAAAATTATATAATATAAACCAGCCATGTCCATAAATATTGTATATCATTCAGCTATGTCCGAGTTTGTATATATGCAATTCAGACAAGTATCAGAGTCGGCAGTGATCAAAAAGTACGGAAAAATATCTAGAGAAAACTAAATTACTGGTCAGAATGGATCAATCTTTACAAAATTGGAATGGGACCACCACGGGATCATACTCTTTCATTAAAAAGTTCATTCAAATTGGTCCAGAAGTTTTGGAGTAATGAGCGGACAAACTTAGAAAAAAATATGTAGGTCGAATTGAGAACTCCTTTTTCAAAGTCGGTTAAAAATGAGGTTAGTCCATCTCTAAATTATAAACCAAGCAACTCTAGGCAAAGCGGCTAGTTTAAAAACTGAAGTTAGGAAATATGGGAAATTAAGTAAGTTTGGTAAAAATCCAATTTAAAGCTTATAACAATTTAACCAATAATAATTGGCCAACTAACGTAATGTATGGTCTGGGGACTTTAAAGCGAGATGTAGATCTTACTGGCAGATTAGCATAACTTGATTTGGGGCTCTTGAGTTTTATTAATCACCGTATGTAATATATCCAATTTTCCAGTTATTAGAGTTTGTAATTCTTTGCAAGCAGAATCCATTTTTTAATATCGGTTAGTTTGACTTGCAATTCTAACTGGGAGTGATTTTCTTGGAGACGGGTTGGGTATATACTTTTTTGTTAATCGTGCCTTTACTTTTTCCTTTTGAAAAACATGGCAGATTGCCTACTTATTACTTAAAAAATAACACTTGCTTGAATGGATTCTCGTTAAAGTTTATGCAATTACTTTAAATATATAAACGTAATCTTTGTTTATGTTTCAGTTCAATGAATTTGTTCTTATTCATGTAAACCATTTCTTTATCTTGAATCACCAATGTAACTTTTCCGGTTATGCATGTGCACAATCAATATACATCAACTTCCACGTTTACTTTTTCTCGGTCTAGTACCAAAAGGATAAACTCATTACTGATGAGTCTCGTTTCGTCTTCTTTGGGCTCATAAAATTGTTGCTTTTAAATCTATGATTTATTACAAGCTTGTTAGAATTTCGGTCTCAAAGAGCACAATCAAAATTGTTGATTAATGTTTTTGCTTGGTTCCACATTTTTGTCTTATCTCCAAAATTTGTTTAAAAAAGATTAAGTTAAAAAAGATTCACTTTAGATTCTTATTTAAACCTTTCAATATTTTACTATTAGCAACTGTCAAACCAATTTTTTAGAGGTTGGTTTCTTTGTTTGTTTGTAATGTCTGCAGCTTTACAAGGTAAGAACGTTATAATATTTTACGTTAAATAAACAATAGACGTATATATCATCGGGTCAGCTCGCACGCCCATAGGCTCATTTAATGGAGGGCTTGCATCGTTAACTGCAGTTCAATTGGGATCGCATGCAGTTAAAGGTAAGCCCATAGGTAGAAGAAGCTAAAGCACTAGGTGCGCTGACCAAGGCGGGCATTGATGGCCAAGAAGTTCAAGAAGTTTTCTTTGGGAATGTAATGTCAGCAAACCTGGGTCAGAACCCAGCGCGTCAAATTGCGCTTGAGGCAGGGCTGGCAGAAACCACTCCATGCACTACCGTCAACAAAGTGTGTGCCAGTGGTTTGAAAGCTACTATTTTTGGAGCCCAGGCCGTTAAGCTTGGCTCAGCAGATGTAGTGGTAGTGGGTGGCACTGAATCTATGTCCAATGTCCCATTTTATTTGCCTAATATACGCCGCTCAGGGATCAAGTATGGCAATGCGGCATTGATTGATGGCATCCTTGCTGATGGTCTTAATGATGCATACAAGCAATGCCCCATGGGAGATTATGCTGAGCTTTGCGCGAGTGAACACGAAATTACCAGAGAGGATTCAGATCAATATGCTCATGAATCTTACTTGCGAGCTCATGGAGCCTCTGTTGATGGTACATTCGATCAAGAGATTGTTCCTGTTTACGTTCCAAGTACAGTCCGTGGCCAGCCTGGTGTTACAATCAAACAAGATGAAGATATCCTGAGATTTGATACCTCTAGGCTGAAGACAGCCCGACCAGCTTTCCCCAAAGCTGGCAGTACTGTGACTGGACCTAACGCATCTTCTCTGTCAGACGGTGCTGCAGCACTGGTTCTTGTTTCTGGTTCATGGCTTGAGTCTGCTAAGTCTAGGGGGCGAGTCTTTCCCTATGCGTATCAAATTTTAGGTTGGGGTGATGCTGCTATTGCGCCTTCACACTTCACCATAGCCCCCGCTTTGGCTATTCCAAAAGCTCTAGAGCATGCTGGAGTTTCAAAGGATGCAGTGGATTTATATGAGATTAATGAGGCTTTTTCTGTAGTTGCTTTGGCCAACCTGAAACGTTTAGGCCTTACTTCTGATAAGGTTAATGTGTTGGGAGGTGCGGTAGCCATGGGTCATCCTCTGGGCTCCTCTGGGGCTCGAATTCTTGTGACCCTTATTTCCGCCTTGAACAAACACAAGAAGAAGCTAGGAGTTGCGTCAATATGTAATGGCGGTGGCGGCGCCTCGGCTTTAGTCATCCAAAACGCTCTTCTTTGATTTGACTAAAGCTTCTCTTTTCAATCTTACCATATTATGATTTAGGCTTAATAAATGTTTGGTCTGACATGTAATTTTTTGGGGTTTATAAGCCTAGCAAATAATAAATTCTAAAATAAAATACAAATAGTGGGTGTGAGATCTGAAATAAATATAATAGCATATATTTTTAAATTAATTATAAAATCATTTAAATGCCTGATTTGTAAGTTGAACATATATAAACTACTTATAGTTATAGGCTCTGCTAAAAAAGCTATACTTTTGATAAAAAGTTATAAATTTATCAGCATCACAATTTATTTATTTATAAATATTTTTAAGCTAGCTAATACTTTCTTTGCCTGTTATTTTACTTGAACGTTATACTTTAACCATTTTAGTAAAGTCATTTAATTTTAAAACGCCATCAACGCTGAATAAAGAAGAAGCTTAGTATTATAAAAATATATGGGATCGGTGAATCCCCCTTCAAGTTGGGACCATCTAGTGCTAAAATATAGTATAAAATTTATAGATTACTTCAAGTATTATGCAACTGCCTAAGGATTACTTTTGTTAGGGTTTGTAACAACTAATCTAATCAATGAACTTAATTTTGGCTTTTATGTTTAGCTAATGATGTATAATTTACCTCCCGTTGTAACAAAAACTAATCTTTAACATGTGCTCTTATAAGAGTATGGCAATCCCATTCTGGTTTATTCTACAGCAAGGGAATATTAACCTATCTCATTTAGATTACAAATTCACAGCAGCAATATAAGGATTTAAAAGCTTTTGAATTATTAAGTGCATTGTACCTTTAAGTGTAGTTTTCAAATAATGAAAATTAGGTAGAGTTAATTTTATATATGTTTTCAATATTTGAATAATTTTATATAAACTACAAAAAAATAAAGTAGCACTCTAAGTATTAAGGGGTCTGCAAAATGAAACGCCTTTCTTTAATAAATTTCAAATATTTAATGTATTTGGACCTGTTTATTAAAGTTAACATGGGATGGGATATTTATTATTACCTTACTCTAAAAAAATAAAGTAGCACTCTAAGTATTGAATGCATTATGTTAAATTAAACCTTTCACTGATTTTCAAAAAAAATCATCCGTTTTTTTGGCCTTAAATTTGGCACGAATTTCTTAGCCGATGTTCACTCTTTTTAAGCCCATTTTGGTCCTTGTCGTAACACGAATATTCGATAAATTTTGAAATAAATCTATATAAATCTCATTTTTATTGGATGCATATATGCGTTTTTAGATTTACATCACCCCTCAGTTTTTGGACTCATATATGCGTCAAATTTTTGAAAGGGTTAAGTTACATGATCCAAGTCTTATTTGCTTAATCTGAAATTGGCATTTTAACTCAAACAAAAATTGTTATTCTTGAGTGGCATGCTTACAATAAAGACGCACCCTCTTGTCATAATTTATCATTTTTTTAAACTTAATTCATTGCATTCTAAAAATGTTCTGAGATAAACTAGATAACAGGTTTCCCAGCAATTTCAAAAAGATCATCAAGTAATATAAAAATTTTTTTAGCTAAGTACCACTTAGTGCCAAAAATGTTGCTAGCTATTTAGTAACTCGAAGATGAATTCTAATACATAAACAAGTTTAAAACTAATAATGGTGTTGACTTATTTAGATGATTGCTAGAGTTCCTCATAATTTTTAATGTTTTATTTTATCTGTGTCTTTTAAAATTAAGTTGCATAATACTCACCACCTGTACTATTACTTATCTTTTGGAATACCACTTTTTAAAATTTTCAAGCTTTTAGCATAAAGCATATGCCATATTTTTAGTAGTCTAAGCGTTCTAAATAAGGAACTATCCATTCTATTATTATTTTCAGAATCTAACATACACTATTACCAACATCGATGAATCCCCTCCTCGGGTTGGGACCATCTAGTACTAAAAAACATACACTATTACCATCCCAAGGTTGACCCACCTCAAATAATTTTAGAAAGGGTGCTTAGCCTGGCAGTGTAACATACACTATTACCAAATTTTTGGTTTTATAAAACAAATTGCACTTTCAGTCATATCAATCCTTTTATGCTTTTTTTGCAAACTTCAATGGTTTTTGGTTTACCTCTATATACCAAATTTGATTATACTTAGTTCTCGCTGCTTTTACATGTATAGTAGATTAGAATGACAATAACTAATGGAAGAAGCTTGAAAATCTATATAAGTTTCTGTTAATTACTACTTAAATATAGTATGAATGCAACCATTTATGTTTGGGTAGCTTCTAATTTGCTCCATAATATTTAAAAATTTGGTTCTATTCATTAAGCCCAGATGTTGCTCACTCACTATTTTGAAATAAAGCTTACAAATTATAAAATTAATTAAAAATGCAATGTATTCTTGACCTTAAACTGCTATATCAGCTTTTACTTCAGTACAGTTACCTTTTTTATTTATATATAGATATGTGCTTCACATTATTATTCAGTAATTGATATGATCTTTAATTATTCAAGACATTGCTATAAATATAAGTAAAATTGTAAGAAATCTATCAAAATAAATTATTTTGTTAGATTATAATCTTTTATCAGCTAAGTCTCTTTAATCTGGTAAATCCTTTGCTTATCTAACACCTATAGCTTTTTAAGTGTACAACTATATAATTTCTATTTGATAACTAAGGTTACTAACATTTAAAATTTATAGTTATCATTTTAAAATTTTAATTTAAACTCAGCATACCAAAACTTAATAATTAGCCTTCACAAATAAAAAAGATAATGATATAATCTAAAAAAATATCTGTTTTTACAAGCAATATGAATATGCTGATAATTATCTCAACACTAATCATGCTAACTGATGTTATTACCTCCAAAAGGGTAATAAAAGATAACTGTACCTGTTGCTTATTAAAAAGTTTAAGGTTTATATAAATCCTAAACTATGAACTCTACTAATTAAATATGACCATACAACTTACTTATATAAAATAAATTAATGGCAGTGCATAGCATCAAGTCAAAATAGGAAAAGTGATTCTGTTCTGTAAGCTTGGGTTCTCTACAAACCAAGAAAACACCCAGAATGCCAATGGCATAGCCATTTGATCAACTATGGTGATAGAGAATCTAAAGGAGATGCAATAAAAGTAAAATTTTAAAAACATTTTGAAAGCTTAAACAAGTATGCTAAGAGCAGTTGTGAGGAAAACCACATGTTTGGCTTGTGAAGCTCCAGGATGAGGTGGGGCTAGGAGGGTGACAAGGTCTCAGTTATCAGTGTTTGAATGCCTTCAGTAAAGTTAATGATGGAGATAGACTCCTCAGGTTGGAGTGTAGTTTTATTGTGCAAAGGGGTTGGTATACCCATTTATTTATGGCAATTAAAGGCTGCCAAAATGGAGATAACTTATAAGAAGGAGAACAGATGGGGCATCCAAATAGGAGTACTATGTCTAGGGAGATAGTTGGAGTAGCTATTTTTATATATGGGGTTGCCCCAGTTTGAGCTGAGGCCTAATGAACAGGAAATGGAGCACAAGATATCTGAAAGTTAATCTTAGTGAGAGAAATTCTAAAGTTTTTATTTATAAGGACATAGGAAAGCAAGAAGTGCAAAACCTACTGGCATTTAATTCCTTTTGTAACATACAATTGGTGAAACAGGATATATTGTTCATATTATTGGCGTTCAATGCCTATTTGTAATGCTGTTGATAAATGTAAATTTTAAATTCATTTTAAAATAATTGGAAAATTAGTTTATGAATCATAAGCAAAGTAAAGGAACCATGGAGAAGAAATGGAACCTCAAGCTGCAGATAATTAATATGATTGGCCACAGCATGAGATTGGGAAGCAATTTGGATCATAAAATGAGACTTGACCTGGCTTCCAAAGTTAATTTGTCTAAAATATTGGTTCAATGGCCAAACAAGTCTCAGTGTTGGACTTTGACTAGAACTCTGATGGCAGGCACTTATAAGTCCAAAAACTTATCAATTCTGTTAGTGCTAGTGGCTTCTTAGAGTGGTTAAACTTTAAAAAAATAACCTAGTACTCAACTTATTATGTTGAATAAAAACTGATCAGGGTAATTATACATTTACTGGTCAAAATTTGGAGTTATTTATATGTGATGTGACAGTGTATGATAAAAATGTGGTCAACAGGGCATTTATAAGAGAGATATCAGATATTGTTAGAGGACATAAAAATCTTCCCCTTTATTTTTTATATTCTTTATATATGACACAACTCATTCTTAGTGGAGTCCTTGCTTATAGATATTGACATCCCTTGAGTTGTTAATAGATTCTTAGTTTATGAAGTATCATTTAGGGAAGGCACTAATTCCTGAGTCTGAATAGATTTGGGCTCATAAGACTCAATCCTATATTCATCAACCCACCAAGTCTTCTGACAACTCACCCTCAAGATGTTGCCATTGTGGCATGTATTAATGGAGAATCAACTATGCACTAAATTTATAACTCTTAAAGTATTGATAAAGGCAATAGATTACTAAAATCTCCTGAAATAAATGCTTAATATGGACACAACAAAATGGTTTAAGCTATGGGCTTAATCCTCAGGCCAATATTGAAAGAAGTATAAATCCTGAAAATTGATACAAAAGGTAACAAAGGTCTTTGAGCATTCAATTTTTTTCATTTTCAAAGCTAGTGTGAGAGAGGGCTGAGGCCACCATTTGTAAGTGTATATTCAAACCAGCTAATTGTTTCATAGCCAACTCAAAAGCTCCCAGAGTAAATAAACTTAGAATGGTGTAATGACTTTGTTTTTGGCTGAAAATTAACGCCTAATATATTAGGTGGCTCTTAATGGACAATCTACCATAACAATTAAATAAAATTATCTACAATGAGAGTTAGAGCACTGATAGATTGCATTTGAGAAATTAAAGTAAAATATGAGTCAAATTACAAATCAGGAGGAACTTGGAGCAATTTCATGTCCAAGGTATCACAAATATTATAAAAATTGACAGTCAGTTTAGGTATAGTGGCAGCTTATTAGAAGAAGACTGGTTATCCAAACTAATTTTACTGTTACTCAGTAGAAGGCCCAGAATGCCAGGGGCTCAGCTAACCTGGAGACTTTGTAGCAGGATGCCTTAAAGGTTGAATGAGAAGTATAATGGTTCATATGCATACTAAAGATACTCATAATAAGCCAAAAAGCTACAAGGGGAAACTGCGGGTATTACTGGGGCAACCTTAATGTGTAGGAGAGGCAGGTAGGGTAATGACCCCTCCAAGTTTTGTAGATGTTGATTATTGCATATGAACAGATCATAATGGTAGGGGCATAGGCTGGACGGATAGCACTAAGTTGGTGGTGGACAAATAATGTAAACTAATGTCACAGGGGTGCACAACGTGCATGATGGATATCAATAGTGGTTAAGGACTTTTGTTTCTACTAGTTCAATCACTGCATAGTAAGTCACTGTATTGATGGATTGAAATGAATGCTCCATGATCATTGACAGCATGTAGTGGATAAAGGCGTGACTTTCCAGATTGATTTGGAGGCCTAGTGGCTTGGTGTGGCGGATGAATTCCAAAAAGCGTACAAATATGAAAGAATAGATTTATTTAAAAAAAATATCAGATGAGAAATAAACTAGCAACATGCCCTATTGAGGGCTGTTGTTTTATAGTAGGGGGTGGAAGAGTCAAAGTGGACCTCAAGGCACCATCTGAGGCCTGGGCTCCTGTGAAGATTTTGATTAGATGGGTTGGGAAGAAAATATGGAAGAATTTAGATTTGGATCAGAGAATAAAAACATGGTAGCAAATTGATAGTAATTTAAATTCATTGATCTGATTTTGCGCGAATTTATCCAGTTTTATGAAATGAGATAGCCAAATTAAATGAATTTGTTACAGCTTGTTAATTGATTAGATCTAACTCCTGAGAGGTGTCAGGCTTCTCCATAGCCTAGTTGAAGTCTCAACTTTAGGGTTATGATTCAGGTTTTACTTTAATAATAACTGACTTATCTATTATTTCTGTTGACATCAGTTTATATTTATTATAAATTTATATTTTTATGGACTAAAGCCAAAATCACTAATAATATATCTTAAAGCACTGAGCAATTACCATAATAACGTTGAGTTAATGACCCAATGAATTCTGGATAAATCGCCCCATTAGTGCTCCACTGGCTGATGAAGTAATGTCAGGAGAGAGTCTACAACTCTCTCATTCCCAGTGAGGTGGTTTGGGATGATCAGCCACACTGCAAGGGAACTAGTAGCTAGTAAGATTGGGAATAATGCACCTCAGAAAGTGCCAGAGCACAGGGGACCCAAGGGCAGTGTTTACAACAAAGAATATTCAACTAAATACATTCAAACAACAAAAGTTGGTTGGACCCCAAGGAGGAGTCCATAACCAAGTGCATATCAGTGTTGGGGTGCTTGGGTGATTCGTTCTGGAGGGGATCAAATTGACCCAGTTGAGCACCAGATTTTGTTATTAACATTGTTTTAAAAAGTCCTATGTTGTTGGAGACCTCCTCAAGGAGGTCAGTGCACAGGTTCACCCAAGAGACCATGAAAAAGAAAACATGAAACTAGCAGGGCTCTTTATTAAGAAAGTTTACCAACAAGGAAGGTTGGTCTTAGGGAATCATTATTAAAAAATAAGGGGAGAATCATCAATCCGCAGGTGCGGTACTAAGCTTTAATGAGCCAATAAGCGCACACTATTCTTGGCCATGGTAGTGTAGCTCTAGATAGTCCAAACTTGGGTTATTGACTATAGCTAAATTTTTCCAAATTTAGAAATATTGTAAAGCAAACAGGTTTTTGAAACCCCGTTCACCAAGCAACTGTAACAAACCATCCTGATTAGTAACAAAGATGGTGCATTTTAACACCCTTGATTTAACGCAGGGCTAAGAATCATGCGCATCCACAGGACCAACTTGGGCATATCTTGCCTGTACCCAGCGTTAATCAGGGTATCTTAAGGTCAGGGAGACCTGCAAACTTAACTCTTTTGGTCTCCACACGACCAGCCTTGTTTCTACAGTATGTACACTCAATTATGTCATGTAAACATGACATTCCCCTCTCATTCTTTTGGGGCTTCATACCCTCCTCCAGGGGCTTTTGCCAAGAAAAAGTTCTTGTGGGAAGGGGCCAGATTAATGGTGGTGATACTTTTCTTTGACTTGGGTCCTGCTTCTTCAGGGAAACGCTCACGGAAACCCCAGTTAGATCTCAGTCATGGGTACAATTGCGCTGGTACCCAACTATTCTACACTGCTTCAAATCCCTTCCAGGATACTAGGTACTCAAGCCTTCTTATTACCTGATGAGAAGCTACAACTTCCTCCACCTCCCACTCTGGCGCTCCATCAACGAGATAAGCCTATGGAGTCTCTGGTGGGGGGCCCTCAAACAACGTCAGCTTACTTTCATGAAAGATGGCAAAGATCTGGAATGATGAGGGAAGATCTAACTGGTATGAGGCGTGGCCCACCTTTCTGACTATTTGGTAAGGCTTTATCATCTTTGGTCCCAGAATCTTTGCACTGCTGCTTAGTTGAGATGTTTCTAGCATTAAGCATCACTAGATACCCTTCCTTATATGCAAGACATACCCATATCTTAACATTGGCGCTCTACTTATAAGCTTGCATATCTACATCCAAACTTGTGTTCACCCCTGGTGTACTTTCTTGATAGTCTTCGAAAAGTCCACCACTACTTCCACTTTGGATACACAGATGGGCTCCATTTTGAAGGCGGGGTTTAATCCAAAATTAGCAAAATGGGAACAACTGATGGAAGCATGTTGGGCGTTTAAATAGCTAAATTGGGCCATGGGAATATAGGAAACCCAATTTGAATGGTCTGCGGCAGTTTAACACTGCAGGAACTTTTCCAAGCACTGGTTCACTCGTTCATTCTGCCCATCTGATTGGGGGTGATAGGCAGTAGAACGTCATGGGCAAATCCAAAGAGTCTTACACAACTTTTCCCAAAATACAGAGGTAAACTGAGGACCACAATCACTAATTATCTGTTGGGGCACCCCATGAAGGGCGAACACATGAGACATGAAGAGCCTAGCCATCTCCGTCGAAGTTACTGTGGTTCTACAGGATATAAAGTGGGTGAAATTCATAAAATGGTCCACCACTACATGATGGTATTGTGGCCCTCAGATGCAGGTTTCACAATAAAATCCGCTGATAAGGAAGTCCAAGACCCTTCAGCATTTTGAACTGGTACCAACAACCCCATGAGGGGCTTTCAATTTGGCTTCATTTGGTTGCAGACCAAGCACTCCTAACAATACCTGGCAACCTGCGCAGCTAATCCCTTCTAATTATAAGTGCGGAGAATCAGCTTAAAAGTTTTTTCCTTTTCAGGGTGCCCAACGATGATCCCATCATAAAGGTCCAGTGTGATTTCCAGACGAAGTGGTCTGGCAGGGACCCATAGGCGTTCCTGAAACCACACCATCTCATCCTTCAAGTGGTAACACCTTGTAATATCCTCTTTATTCAACGCGCTCTTGGAAAGGACCATAGTATATTTGGCTAACAGAGTCAGTCAAAGAAATACCATTCTGAACTTATCATATTACTCCACATTTTCCAGAGGAGCAAGTGCTGGCCTGTGGGCCGAGGAAGAGGGAAGTTGAGACACAAATTTAACCATCAGAATCATCACATGGGTATTAGCACCTCTACCTCCTTGATATTGGGAGCTAGTTCAGGGTTGCGGCTCAAAGCTTCCACCAAACCATTCTCCTTGCCCTTAATAAACTAATAGGAAAACACAAATTGGGCTAGGGTTTCATGCCGGCAGGATTGCCGTGGGGTCAAGACATGAGGTGCGTGGTAGTACAATAGGGCATGGTGATCTGTATGCATGCAGAATAGTTGGGATGAGCCATGCAAGTTATTATGCCAAAAGGTAAGCGCCTCAACCACTGCCAATAACTCTTAGTCATAAACAGCATAGTTTAACTTAGGCAGGGACATCTTCTGAGAAAAATATCCCACTGTATGCTCAATTCCATATTCACTTATGTGTAATAAGGCAGCCGCTATGGTAAAGTTGGAGGCATCAGTAGCCACAATGAACTCTTTTTCTGGATCTACATGGCTAAGGATGGATGTGGACAGCAGGGTGCACTTTACAGCTTGGAAGGCATCCTGAAAAATGGGGGACTATTGGAAAACTTTAGCTCCGCTTGCCTTATACAGGGGCGCTACTACCTCAGAAAGATTTGGCGTGAATTTCTCAAGGAATGTACACGTCCAAAAAAAACTCCTCAATTACTTGACCAAAGTGGGGGTGGGCCACTCATGAATCGCCTTCTCCTTGTCTGGAGTTATCATATGGCCTTTGTCAAACACAATGTTGCCCAGTAAGGTGACCTGTGACTTGAAGGATTCACACTTACTGGTTGGAAGCGTAAGGTTGGTTGCCTTTAATCTCTCCGCCACTTGCCAAAAGTGTACTTCATGGAACTCATGATCAGGGGAAAATACCAGAATATCATCCACTTAGGCTAACGCGCATGCCTCCAGCAGGTCCTCCAATGCCGCATCTATATGGCGTTTAAAGATGGCAGTGGCCTTTTTAAGACCAAAGGGCATTCCCAAAGTTGAAAAAATTCTTAATTCTGGTACAAAATGCGGTTAGCCACTCCTGGCCCTTCTTGATCCAGATCTGATTGAACACATTTAAACAATCCAGTTTGGAGAAGACTTTCGCCTTTTCCAAATAGTGTGCAATCTGTGAGTCCAGTGGGATGGGATGCAAGTCTGGTACTGTGACGTTGTTGAGATTCCCATAATCTATGAATGGGCGTAAGGTACCATCAACATTCTCCACAAAGAGAAGTGGGGAGCATACTGGGGAGATATGCTGAAATATTGCGCCTTTAGCTAACTGCTCCTTAACCCACACATCTTAGGCCGCTTCTCCCGTACAGTCAAAGGGTAAATGTGAGAAGGTATACGCACTAGATCAACGTTGATCTTAAACTCGCAATCAAATTATGAATGAGCTGGTAGTACATTGTCTGAAGACACATAAATCAAAGATTTCAATCCCTCCAAATAGGAAGATAAGGGTACCTCCAGTGAGGGCTTCAGTAATGGAGCAAGACTGAGAGTGTGGATATTGGGACAGTGGTGCAGATCTCCCTGATATTAGCCTCAGACATTGTGACAAATGATATATGACCATTTCCAAAGTTAAGGACAAAGTATTGTCTTTCAAGTTGGTTATGACGTCAAACTTTTGGCACCACTCTAATCCCAAGATAATAGGGTACAGGAGAGTTTTTATAGCTTAGAAGCGGTCAGCTATTTGGTATCTGCCAACTTGATAATCCACTAACCCCAGAACTTTCAGCATGGGAATACCTTGGGAAGTTCTTGCCCTAACCATACTACCTGGCAAGTAATTCAACTCAAGGTATTCTGCCAGGTCTTGGTCCATAAAATCAACAGAGACTCTGGTATCCACCAAATGGTTGTGATGATTTTATCTGAAGGGGATGAAAGGGTAGCACTCAACAAAAAGTATCACGAATGATCTTTATTTAAAGCAGAAAACGCCAACACCTCACCAGAATACTATTCATCAGGCATAAGCATGCCTCCAGGGTATGTTTTTGCATTATAGAATAAAAGGGAATATTGATCACTCTTACTACTGAGGCCACATATCCCACCAAACTTCAGCGGTTGCAAACTATTTTTGTATTGCAAAAGTAACTATTTTACCACCGTTTGTGTTCTGCGGATCTTGGTAGGGGTCAAGCGCGGGTTATCTGAGGTGATTTGGTATTTTGGAATGGGTTTCATATCAAAAGCCATAAAGGAAGAACTTTGGATCGTTTTTATATCTGGAAATAGCGTTATAAAACGCGTTTTGGGCTGTGAACAACTCTATAACCATTTTGGTGGCAGATTTTCATTGTTATCCAAGGCCATCTCCACAAGGCCCTTCGTCAATGATCCTGCATGCATAATCAAGTGCCGCGCCATGAAAAACTATTTTAATTTAAACATTTTTGTTAATTTTGGTGGAAAGTTGGGGAATCATGACTTCCAGATTGCAAAGCATCTGTATCCACCATGTACAAGCAAGAAGGGTGGGCACTTCCCAGTTGGAAATAGTGAGAATAACTCTGAGACTCCCCAACCATCAGCCAAATGAGAAAATGGTGGTGAGCTCCACTAAGGCTGTGACAAATGGCAGGTGCACCCAATTTGCACACAGCAAAAGCCCCACATGGATAATTCTAGTAACCATAGTTAAAGTGATTGGTTGACTAATTTAAAGAATTTGTCTGTAACTCTCAAATTCCCAGCAAGGTGGTGCAAGGTGCAAAGCCACACCACCAGGGAATTATTCATTAGTAAGATGATAAACATGGTGCGCTGAGGAAGCTGAGCAGAAGGGACCCAGGGCAAGAGTGTACAGCTTGGTATTTATATGAAATACATTATTAATAAAAACTTGGTTGGTCTATATGGGGGTACACAGCCAAGTGAAGATCAGTGCAGGTGCGCTTTGGTGCTTTGGTTTGGAGGGGACCAGGGCGGCCCAGCGGTGCATCAGATATGGGAAATAATTTGTGGAAATATGATGACCAACACTGTTAGAGACCTCCTTGAGGAGGTCTGTGCACAGGTTTGCCCAAGGAACCATTTTAAAAAAATGTAAACTAATGGGGATTTATTAATAGAAAGTCGACCAACAATGAAGGTTGGTCTTGAGGAAACATACTTAAGCAATTGAGATGAATCATAAATTAGTGGATGTGGTGCTAAGTCCAGGTGTACCAATAAGCGCACACTTCCATCAGCCAAGGTACTTTATCTCGATATTGACCAAACTCAAGTTATTGATTGTAGACATGGGTGACCCAGCTTTGAAATTATAAAATTAAATGGGTTTAAAACCCCGTTTTCCAAGCAACTGACCTGAACCATCGCTATTAATAATAAAGCTAGTACGCTTTAACGCCATTGCCATAACATAGGGCTGAGTGTCATACAAATCCCATAGTTCAACCTGGGCATATTTGGCTTCAACCCAGCGCTAGTCCAGGGTTTGTTTAAGGTCAGGAAGGCCTGTTAACTTCACCTTTTTGGCCTCCTGATGACTAGCTATAAATTTTACATTTGATAACATCAATAATTTATTCAGGCGCTGACAAAAAAGAGTTACAGAAATAATGGGTTACACTATAGTCATTTAGAATAGGGGTATCTATACGTTACATTTAACAATATAATTTTTAAATTTAAATTTTATATTTTATTTGAGGTAAGCTGACCAGGGGATGGACATTACCAATACAAAATAATGACCAAAAAACACAAACCAAACGCCCTAAATGAGTGGCGAGACACTAAAATAAAAAGGAAAATTAACCTACCAGGTGTAGCAGTTGTGAACCGCTTATCCCACCATGGCGGAGGGGGAGGGGGAGGGGGATCAGGCGGATTGTTGATTTCATCTTCATGATTGAAGAGGCGGATCAAAGCTGAGAGCAAGGGGGTTGGGGCATCTGCTGGATGTGGGTTGAGGAAAAATAGATAATTGTTAAGTTCTCTGGTAACAATCTGGGCCTGGAGCATAGCCTCCAGGAATTTGGCAACATGGTGTTCAGCTTGTATGCATGCATTGGGCATCTGAGAAAATTTAGTTATGTTGGCTCTGGTGATGCGCGTGGTGGGGGAAAATTCTTCCAGTGCAACAACTTGCTTGACAGCAGAGGTGGCAGTTTCCTTAACCGTTCAATTTCCACTTTTGCAACCTCAGGAAAATTGGCAGGAAAATCGATTAAATATAGCCCTTCATTAAATTCAGTGATTGAGAGTACCATGTCTTTGCGGAGATGGTGGCTATAAGGAGAGGCCACTGCAGCCTCAGCAAGTTGATGGTAACTCAAGAATGGGGTAGTGGTAGGTTTGGGGATATATTTCTTGGGTGGGAATGGGGCATCGAAATATGAAGGTAGATGCAGTTCCAAATTAATTGGAAACTTGGGAGGTGGGACAATTTCCCCAGATTCAGTTATTTCATCCAATAAACTCCAGGGATTTTGGTTGAGCATGATTGATTCGGAGGGATGTGGTTTTGGTTGGGTAAGTTTTGGGGCGTGAAATTGGTTGGATTAAATTTGGGTCCAAACCTGCTCCTTATTGGGTATATTGTGAGAAATTAAGCTGGCTTGGGATTTGGTTGCAAAGGTTTTGCTGATTTTTGAGCATTCATCTGGAGGAGATGGGGGCAGCCAAAATCCCCACTCAAATGCTGTTTGTGTGACCTCATGTGTGGGCTTGGCAGATTTCACTTGTTTTTAATTGTAGCTACAGTTTATTTGGAATATTCCAACTCATGGCAGAGGGGGAAAACGGTGCAGCTGTTGTCAATATGAGCCCAAAAGAAGTGATCTGGTGCAGATGGGATATGGGCATGTGGTGGGATGTGCTGGGCTATGCTTGGCTGGTGGGGGTAATGGTGGCCATTGCCCATTGTGCCACTAACCGCTCAGCTCCGCTTGGGACCAGGAAGTGGAGGATGGGGTTTGTGCCATATTTGGACAGCCCCATCATCAATTCTTCATAAAGTGTTTGAGGGGGAAGGTGCAAAGGAAGGTTTGAAAATGTCAACACCATTGTGGTGTCACTGGGGAGGTGTGTACAGGTTGTGGCAATAGGTGTGTTTTTATATATTAAGGGCATAGTTGCTGCAGCAGCTGCGTCCTCTTCAGTAGGAAACCAATATCAAAATAGCCCTTATAGGGCAGAAGTCAATAAATCCTGCTGGTGAAAGCGTGATTGTTGCCATCTCAATTATTGCTTTGTCATTTATGGGAAGAGACGCCCATATTCAACTCAGAGGCAAAAGTGAATATTGGATTGGGTAGGGCAAGTGGGTGGGGGTGGGTTGTATGGACTAGTGCTAAGTGTATTAATAAGTCCCTTGGAGGGACAAATCGTCCTGATGTATTGGGTGGGCTGTATGAGCCCGTCCGTGAGCATTTGCATGCTGGGTGGAAAACGCTACCAGGTGGAGCGCTGCTGCCCCACGCTGGGGCAGCAGGTGGCGGATCCACTGACATAAATGGAAAACTGATACAGTGTAGGTGGCGATGGAAAATTAATGGATGCTTTTTAATAAATTTGCTCAAAAGTGATGTTGAGTGGAAAAAAAAACTCCATTTAACAATATAATCCCCAATAAGAAAAATTAATGAAATTAAAGGAGGTAGATTCTGGATGGGGGTTCTTGATCAGGAGATGCATCCAGATTGTATAATGCATTTGTAGCATAATTTTGATAGGGAGAAAGGGTAAGTTGAATATAACAATTCAGATGAGATTGATATCACTTATATTGATAATTGAGAATATCTTTGATTGTTACCCTTTTGTGGGTTCATTTTAATTTACTGTCTCATGTGCCATCTAGTGTAATGGTCGCAAGATATTCTAATGATCTTTTATTTCAATTAGGCATGATCTCATCACATAATATTTTGGGCTCAAATTGGTCTAATAGAATTTATAGTATCAAATTGAGCCTCACTGACTATCAGGTCTTCCATTTGAATAATTGGTGTGACTTTTTTAACCACTTTTTTGGTTTAGGCATCGATTCTCTTGTGGGAGTCAATTGGTTGATATTATTCCTATATTCTCTAATCTTCTGATATCTGACAAAGTTTAAATAAATATGTAAAAGGACCTGCTCAACCTATAACAGTATAATCATCCCAAAAAAGAGCATTTGTTATCACTTGAACCAAGTCAAAAAAGGTTATAAGGAGTATTAAAAGGTACATTTGTCTCTTTTCTTTCTCGTTGCAAACACTTTTGCAACATATAAAATTCAAGACTAAATCTAGTTTGATAATCTCATAGAGGAGATTAGTCTGCGCTCATGTCTGGGAGCAGTTGGGCAAGCAAGGCAAAAGGAGCAGGCGGAAGGCCTGCAGCCTCTAATGTTCGAAAACGCCCCAGAGAATCTGGCGGAATAGAAAAAAATCTAAAAAAACTGGTGATCACAATTTCCCCAGAGATACTCATGTGGCAAGCACGATGCAACCAGTACATCAATACGCCACACTCCCAGCCACTTTTGTCGGTGGAATTCAGAGTCCGTGTGTATCTGGACATCCAAAAAATGGCCTTATGGGAAAAATTTTGTGAAGATGTACACAAAATTTTCCTGACCGCGGTGTACATTGCACCTCACTCCATGTCACGCGGTTGGCTAGACCTAGGTTTCAAAAACAAAATAGCAGCAGATGAGGCTGCAGCAGTGTGCATAGTGGTTGACCTCCCCAAAGGGCAATGGGTCGTCAAAACCAAATGCACCAGATGGACAAAATCAAACCAAATTTTCCTCACGTTTGACTTTTCTGCCTACTATGGTAAAACGTGACATTTTGGAGCAACACCTGAAAGATGGTCTTGCCATATATGGCGAAATACAATCTTTCAAAATGCAACGTTTCATGCTGATGCCACACCTGTGCACTGGCAAAGCCATCACAGTTCTGACCCCAACTGAAAAGATCGCGAAGGACCTAACCCAGATCCCACACTCCACCTTTATTGACATCACAGGGCATACCACCCACCCATTCCGGGTAACCGTGGAAAGCGCGCCCCCCATTTGCACCCACTGTGATGCATTCAGCCATAAGGTGCATGCATGCCCCATCAAGGAGGGTGTCACATTCCAAGAGCACCCCTCGGCGGCCATGGCCAGCGGAGAGGCACACTATGAACCAACTGCAAGCACCAAGGAGGCTTTCCCGTGGGGAGCACAAGGCTGCTACCTATTAGTAAAGCCCATCTCCCTGCAGGAGTGGAAGAAGGCCAAGCAGGCCCATAGGGCTGCGGCCAAGGAAGCAGCCAAGGCCACCACCACCATTTCATACTCACAACGCCAGGAGGACATGGAGACCTTCGGCAGAAGTGACTCAGGAATCCATCACCCAATCAGATTGGGAGGCCCATGCTGAGTGGGCCACTCAATCCAAGGATCTGATGGGAGATTCAATCTCACCCAATCGCTGCACCCAAGCTCCGGTCAAAACTGACTTGGGACCTATCCCAACCAAAAAATTTTTTTGCCCCGCTTGACGGTGCACCAAACTTATCCGCACCACAAAAAATTTGTCCAACGTTGGGAAAACAAAAAGCGAAGGCCAAAGCCAACGCGACTCTTTCTGCAAAAATTAACAAAAACCCCAATAGCATTGCTGCTAACACCTGCGCTGCTGTGAAAGCCTGTGGGGACCTGGAAGAGGCTGATGGGCCTGGGGGCCCACCCCCTTGCACCTAAGGTGCGATGGGGGAAACCTTCACTCTAGGGATGCTGAATATCACTGGACTCAAGGCCTTCCCATCCCGGGCTAGGAAACTGAGTTTTTTACAAAACAATTTACCCGTGGATATCCTGGCCATCCAGGAGTCCCACTGTCCACGAGGTTCCAAGGAAGCTTGGAAAACAATGCTCCTCCCATCCCTATCCTTTTGGTCAAAGCACTGTAGGGTGCTAATTCAGAAAAATAATTTTTTCAAATTCACATCCTCAGAAACATTCCTAAATGACCAAGTGCTTGTTGTCACCTTCTCGTGGGCTGACATGGCGCACACAATCATCAACATCTACGCCCTAAACGGTGCACATGAGCGTCAGGAATTTTTCTCGTTGGTCAAATCCCTCCTGCTACCCCCCAATTCTTTCCTAGTTGGTGACATGAACTGTTGGCTAACCTCACCAACGGACTGGTGGCCGCCCTCACCCCACGCCCCACAGGGTCACGTAGAACTACGCATTCTAAAAGCCACCCTTGGGTTAATGGATGCGCTGCTGTGACATGCCCCACTGCTTAAAAACATGATGCGTCCCCACATCCACAACGGCCAATTAAGGTCCATGACCTGCATCAACCTTATTCTAACGCCGGTGAAATTCCAACCCCACATCTCCCACTTCAAAACAATGAAAATGGAATTCTCTGACCACTGACTGGTCTCAATAACATACCACTTACCCATCACAGTTGCAAAGGCCCCACATTGGTGCAAAATCCGCCCCCCAAGCTCGCGTCGCCAGGATTTTTCACGTGGGTGGAAGAGGCAACTTTGGCAAAATTGTTTGTTGCACCATTTTGTGCGGACCCCATTTCCACATGGGCAACCTTCAAAGAGGACACCATCCGCCACTATCGCCATCTCTCCTCCAGATGCTCACGAGCCACATCGGCAGTTATCTCAAACGTGCTGGTGGAATTGGCCCACTTGGAGTCCAACATTCCAGCCACAGGATACAGCCCTGCATGGAGCCAGAAGTGGGCGGAGGCAGCCGCCCACCTCAAAGCACTCAAAAGGCAACACAAAAATTGGGTTTGTGTCCAATAAAGGGCCACACGCATCACTAAAGGTGACAAGTACACCGCATACTTCTTTAAAAAAATTTTCGCACCATGCCAGAGCGTGGCCTGCACACAGGTGCAAAGATCGGATAATTCCATTGCGGACACACTGGCTGAAGTGGCAATCGAAACACAAAGATATTACTCCAAGTTATACCGAGCTGAACCAATTCAGCTGGCTGAAATGGCAGAATTTCTCAACTGAGCTCATATCTGCACCATTTTCTGATACCTGGAAATAATGAATTTAATTACTCTGAACAAATTATGGACAGCCATTTGCGGTGCGCCAAACCAAAAATGCCCAGGCCCAGATGGCATTCCATATAAGTTCTACAAAAAATATTTTAAGTATATATCCCCATTGCTGCTAGACTCACTCAACCAAAGCCTGTTGGAAACGCGCCTCCTATCAGGAGGACATGAGGCCTTTACTGTCACACTCTTCAAGAAAGGGGATAAGCTTGACTTAGCCAACTGGCGCCCCATTTCTCTAACAAACACAGACACCAAAATTTTAACAAAAATCATGGCTAACCATTTAGGGACTGTAGCATCTGCCACCAACTCCCCAGAACAATTTGGTTTCATCCCCAGAAGGTCAATTTGGGATAACATGCACTCTGTGGCTAATGTGTGTCAGTCCACAGCCTCTGGGGCACTTGTATTATTGGACCAACAAAAGGCCTATGATAGAGTAAACTGGGAATACCTTAGGGCCTGCCTCCATCAATTCCGCCTACCCCCACGCTTCATAAACTGGGTGATGCTGCTCACAGAATCTGCGACAATGGCAGTGCGTGGCCCAGGCTTCCTAACGGAAGTAGTCCGCCCTCAAAGGGGCCTGCGACAAGGGGACCCTCTCAGCCCACTCTTATACAACTTCAGCCTTGACCCACTGCTGCAAAATGTGAATGCCCACCTCACTGGGGTCCATGTGCCAGGCCAAACCCCAGTCAAGATGATGGCATTTGCAGATGATTGCGTGGTGGGGGTGTCTAATAACAAAGATGCACGCGCGCTTGAAGCCCTCATCCAGGAATATTCCAGGGTAAGCAACGTGACACTGAACGTCTCCAAAACCGAAATCATCCTCCTTGGTCGGTTTCAGAAATGCTGGGCCCCAGCAAGTAGTTCCCAACCCGGCCCATCTGCTCGCCCACGTCCACGCCTTACTAACTCAACACACACCGCTCCACTGGTGCTCCCCTTCGTGCCACGTCCTACCATAGGACTGGTGCGCCATCTGGGCGTGTGGATAGAGGCAGGCGGATATGCGTCAGCAGTAATGGAGCGCCGTATACTGGACAACGTGATGAAGTGAATCGCCTCTCTCAGAGCCCACCCTACTACCCTCACTGGCAGAGTTGCTCTTGCCAACTCTATGCTCCTATCCAAAGTCTGGTTCAGAGCCCACGCCATCCCCTTCTCCTCAATCTTCTTCAAATCCCTGTATGCTTTGCTGCAAGGATGGCTTTGGTCAGGCTGCCCTCCACCAGTACGGCTAGAGGTCATGTTTGGCCCTCATCATCAAGGTGGCATGGGCCTGCTTGACTTCAAAGCCCATGCTGCCAAGATCCTGGGCACCTGGATCGCGGCCGTCACCGCTCCTACACTCCCAGCCCAACACTGGTCCTGCGCGGCCTGCTCCAACTTCTCCTGAGCCTTAGGCCTCAACAATCCATCAAACCCCCACTCCCTGATGAAATACCTCACATCACACAAATCGGCCACAGGTCCTCACGGGACTAAAACCCACTACAAACGAATCCTACTCTCCATGCGAAGCGCGGAGTGGAGAATTTTTATTAGTGGACATACAACCCAAAGAGGCCGCCCCTCTCCTCAGTTCACACAAGAGGTACAGGGGCTACCCATCCATGATGGCGTGATCCCCATTTGACCCCAAGTCCTATCCAGGGTGGACTACCTGGACATGATGGACATCCCTTATTCCACTGAGACCCAAAAGACTATCTGGAAATATGCACACCATCCTCTGTTGCAGCCTCAAGTCCACTCCCATGTGTGGCGCTGCTTGAGGCGGTGTATCGTACAGCTGAGCGCTCTAACACTTTATACTCATCCTGTGTCATGTGTGGCCAGTATGGAACGCTGTTCCACCACCTGGAGAAGTGCCCCACCTCTAAAGTGATATGGCGCGAAGTCCAACGTCTGCTAGGCCAGGATTAAACGCATCCCTTCAGTCTGTCAAGAGATATGTTTGCTTCATCAATGGCCTCCCCCTTCCACCCTCCCTCCGTGCTCTGGTGGTTGCAATCGCCATGTGGACTATCCACACGATTGTCTTGGATGCCATTGCTGGCTCCATCCCCACCCTCCCAGAAGCTGTCCACAGATTCCGGTCTCATTTGGTGGACCACTTTCAAGCGTGGATGTTTGGATATCTCTCACCGCGTCGCCAACAGCTGGTCTCCTCCTGGTTCCCAGTCTGGTTCCCAGTCTGGTTCATCAAATCAGACCCCTTCCTTCACACGTGCTCAATAGTGGCTACGGCCCCTTCACACGTTCCCTCCCCCTCCCCATAAGTGGCGTTCCCGCTGGCAACAAGAGATAGCATCGCTTCTCTGGGGTGCCCCCCTGGTACTAAGTTTATCTTTCCTGAGTCATATTCGGAAGTGTCCGTCCCATGGTCAGCCTTCCCCACAATAAATTTAAAAGGTACATTTGTTTTTAGATCAGTAAAGTCCTATGACTGATTATTATGGAATTACCTCACAAATTTTTAAAAATAGGATTCAAAATACTTTTTATAAATTATATATTAAACAACATGAGGGAACTTCTCATACTAGGTTTCACCTTTTTGTCAATTCTAGTTACTTTATTAGGAGGATTTTATTAGGCTAATCACCTCATCCTGTAAGTTAGATCATCAATTTATTCATTGACTATCATGATACAATAACACTTAGTGGGTCTCAAGTATGATAGACAAGTCCCTTGTGAATTATGGAATTTATAGATGATAATGTAACTGGCATATAAACTTTAGAAAACGCTAAGATTTATGCAAGTTATATATTATGAATAAATGATTTTAAGTAAAGCTTAGTAGAGAAAATTACCAGACCTTTTACTTAATTCAACAAGATCAACATCTTTATAGATGAGGCAAAGGAAGACAACAAATAAGAATGCAAAGGTTAATGAAGGTTTTTTGAGGTTTTTTATATTACTTGACTGCTATCCTCATTGTGAAATCTATGATTTTTACTCATTAGTGTGGAATATCAGTAAAAGCAGTCAAAGTGTATGTCTTTTAAAAACACAAAGTGGACAGTAGATATATGTATAAACATAACAAAATTGTTGATAAGATCTGTCGCTTAATAAACATTTTTTCTTATAATTTCAAAGCCTTATTATGCACTATGAATAATAGGTAGTGCTTTTTAAGCTAATTTATATCCTCTATGAAGCTTTGAAATGTTCCATCTACCTCCTAAAAATTTTGCTACTATAGATGAACTTACTTATAAAGGAGAACTGGATCTTTTCAACCCAAAAACACTAAGCGTCTATTTTAATAAATGGTTGAGCGCCAAGCTATGCAATTAGAGGGCACCAGATAGTGGTTATCCTAAGGTTTTAATTTGCAAATTAATTGACATAATATGCCAGCGCTATCAATACTATAGTTTCTTGGTGTGTTTACGCACAGTTCTTATTATTAGTGCCAAGCACAAGGACTGGTATCACTTTAGACCTTAAAACCAGGACTCAAACCTACAGTTGTTCACATATCACAAATAATGTGTCACTGTAGGGTGTATATCATATGATTTAGAATTACATACCAGTTAGTGTCAATTGCAAATGTCTTAACAGCAGAGAGTTATGTGACAACGTTTTAAGAAATTGTGGACAATTTTTAGACAAAAATGTGAACCCAAAACTAATCTCAAGACTCACCAATAATTTGTTAATTTTATTCAGGGAAGGCTGACCATGATATGGAAACTTCCTATATGTAAACTAGAAAGCACCAATATAAGCTAGAGGCACCACAGAGAAGCTAAAGTTGTCTCCTATCGCCAGCGGGAACACCAATTAAAGGAAGAGGGGTATTGTGAGTAGAAGCTTGCACCACTATTAAGCATATATGAAAGAAAGGGTCTGAAGTGATATACTATACCAGATACCAGGATGAGACCAGCTGTCGTTAATGGGATGTCAGATAACCATATAAACATGCTTGAAAGTGGTCCATAAGGTGTGACTGAAATTGACGTACAGCTTCCTGGAGGATGGGAGTAGAGCCAGAAATGGCATCCAAGACAACCGTGTGGATAGTCCACGTTGCAATTGCTACCACTAAGGCTCAGAGAAAAGGTTGTATAGGAGAATTCAAGGACAAAGTAAAGATGTCATTATATAGGCTGAAGGGCTGTGTTTGCTCCTGTCAAAAGAGACTTTGAACCTCACGCCAGATCACTTTTAATGGAGGGCACTCTTCCATGCGGTGGACCAAAGACCCATATTGGTCATGCACAACACTTGAGGAGTGTGTTGCGTTGGATTGCTCAGCAGTATGGTATACCCATTTCAAGCAGCGCCATACATGGGAACAAACATGTGGCTGCACTAGAGGGTGGTGGGCGTACTTCCAGATGACTTTCTGGGTTTTTAAGGAGTAGGGGATGTCCAACATGTCCAGATAATCCACCCTGACCATGATAGGGGACCTCCTTGGTATCAAACTGTTCAGAACGGCTTGCCTTGTACTTCCTGTATGAAGCGGGGAGTAGGGCGACCCTTCTAGGCGGTGTGCCCACTGATGCTAATTTTACACTCAGCGCTCTGCATGGGGAGGAGAATACGCTTGAAGTGGGGCAATGTCCCATGTGGGCCTGCAGCAGAGGAATGCAAGGCAAGGTATTTCAACAGAGATTGGGGGTGGGTAGGATTGCTGAGGTCCAGGGCGTGGGAAAAACTGGAGTGGGCTGCGCATGACCTGTTTTGGGTTGAAAGTGTGAGGTTAGTGATTTCAGCAATCCGGGTGCCAAGTATTTGGTGGCATGTGCCTCGAAGTTGAGCAGGCCCATACCACCACTATGGAGAGTGCAAAACAAGACATTTAGGAGCACTGGCGGTGGTCAGCCTAACCAAAAACCCTTACAGGAGGACATATAACGAGGTAAAAGAAAGTTGGACAAAAGGCGATAGCATGGGCCACAATCCAAACTTTAGATAGGAGCATAGAGTTGGCCAGCACAAACCTGACTGGGAAAATCGTTTGGTGGGCTCTGAAAGAGGCGATGCGTTTTGTGACATTGTCCATTATATGGTGCTCCCTCACAAATGAGGCATACCTTCCTGCCTCCAGCCACGCAGCCAATGGGCGTACCGGACCAGCATTGGGTCTTGGCATGAAAGGGAGCACAAGCGGAGAGGTATGGGATGGGTGGGGCAAGTGAACCTGTGAGCTAGCTGCTGAAGCAGGTAGGTTTGGGGTGCTTGTGACCAGCGGGCCTGGAACTAACCATGGAGATTGATTTCAGTTTTGGAGGCGTTAAGTGCAGCGTTACTTACTTTGGAGTAAACCTGTATAGTAACTTTAAGCGTGAATGCATCTTTGTTGTTAAACACCAACCACATAATCATCAGCAAACGCCAACATGATAACCGGTTCTTGGCCTTGCACATGGACACCAGTAAGGTTAACAATTACGTTGCATAAAAGTGGGTCGAGGCTGAAGTTACACAAGATTAGGATCAAAGGGTCCCCTTGGTGGAGGCCCCTTTGAGGGCGTCCACGTCAGTGAGGAAGCCAGGGCCACTCACAGCCATTATGGTGGATTCCGTAAACAACATCACCCAATTAATGAACCAATGGGGGAGGTAGAACTTGTGGAGGCAGGCTTTGAGGTAGTCCAAGTTGACTCTATCATAATCCTTCTGCTGGTCTAAGAAAACAAGTGCCCCAGTAGCCTTGGATTAGCAGACGTTAGCTACAGTTTGTATGCTGTCTCATATAGAACGCTTGGTAATTAAACCTATTTGCTCAGAGGAAATGCTTTCAAAGGCAACTTCCCCTAGGCGGTTGGCCATAATTTTATTAAATAATTTAGTATCTGTGAAGTAAGTGATATAGGCGCCAGTTGTCCAAGTCCAGCTTATTCCCTTTCTTATACAGCAATATGGTGTACGCCTCCTGGCCCCCAGGAAGGAGGCGCGTTTCAACAAACAATGGTTCTTTGAGGCTAGCAACAAAGATGAGTTATAGCTAAAATATATCTTATATAACTCATAAGTAATCCCATCTGGACCTGGGAATTTCCTGTGCAGTACACCATGAACGGCATACCAGAGTTCATCCTAAGAGATTAAATTCATCAACTCTAAATGATGGGAAATGGTGCAGATATGTGCACTTTCAAGAAATTCTTCAACTTCGGCCAGTTTGACTGGATTGGATTGATACAATTCAGAGTAATAGTTTCAAATTTTTATTGCCACTTTGGCCAGAGTGTCTGCGACAGAGTGATCCAGCTGCCTCACCTGTGTGCAAGCAAAGCTCTGTTGCATCATAAATAATTTTATAGAAAATTTAGGCATAGCATGTGTCGCCTGCTGTTATATTTTTTGCTTTGTACTATACACAAATACGATGTTTTTGTTGCCTTACCAGTACTTTAAGTTTTGCGGACACTTCTGTTCACTTGCAACCCCAAATTGTGCTGTAACCTGCAGCTTGGACGTTAGACTCCAGGTGGTCCACTTCAGCAAGCGTGCACATGATGACTGCTGATGCAGCCTGAGAGTGATGCAATGAGAGGTGGCGTGTCTGGAAGATGGTGTTCACTTTTAATTTTGCCCAGGTAGTAAGTGGGTCCACACAGAATGGTGTGGCAAGATCTGGTGCTATACTTTTGGTATCCACCTATGAGGAAAGCCTGTGCGACTTGATCTCAGCTGGACAAAGCCTTCACCACTTTGGTGCCTATGCCATTGGGTGTGACAAATAGAAGGAAATTGACACCAACCTGTGGTCATAGAAAATAAATTTTTGTAATCATAAAGTGTGAAATCTGGAGTTTCTCTCTTTCTACTTGGCATAACTTTCTGAGCAATTTATACAGTTAATAAAAGTAAAAACTTAATCACCCACCATAGTTTCGCTCCAATGTTATTGGGTTCCCCGCCAGCTGCCCCAGTGTGGGACAGCGGTGAAACTCCCCCTGCCATTTTTTGTTTGACAGGAAAATGCACTTGGAATGGCTTGCCCAGTCATACCAAACCCCTGGGACAATTTGTTTCTCTTAAGGATTTCAACGCCCACCTCGCTCAAACCCAAGTGGTGCACCACTGCCCCCTGGTGCTCCCCTGGAGCAACATGTATTTAGGCCTTAGAGTCAAATATGGAAAACATTTCCCCTACAACGACCAAGTCATTACCAAAATGGCTCAGGCGGTGATGCGCCCCACCTGCTTTATTGACTTCTGCCCCTATAAGGGTTATTTCAATCTCAGCTTCACCTGTGAAGCCAATGCTGCCACTGCGGCAATGGTACCCCTGGTCTTCCAGGGTACACCTCTATCAACAACTTGGACCTGGATCCCAGAGGACACCACCTTGGTGGTTCAGTTCGCTGGTTTGCCCACCCACCTTCCCCCTGAGGTGCTCCACCAGGAGCTGATGGAAGGTTTGGCAGCCTATAGCTCCAACCCCATCTTGCAATTTGTGGTCTAAAATGGGGCCACACGCCTTTCTGGGCCTCAGGCGTATGCCACAATCAGCCCTGATATGAACAAAATTGCCCCATCAATTCCCCCTCATGCCACTATCCCTCTGCCCCCGACCATTTATTCTGGGCCTGCATTGAGGGCGGACAGACAATTTGTCCATCCTGTTTTGAGTTAGACCACTCAAAACGCAACCATATCTAGCTACTTCCAATAACAATGATAGTTCTTTTAACAGCCACCAATCTGCCGCCCACCCTGCGTCAATCCTAGCATGGGGTATGATCCTACCTCCCCAAAGCCTGTTGCTGCAGCTTCACCTGAAGCCACCAATCAGCCTCCACCTGCCCCAGTGCCACACATGAATCTTCCATTCAAGCGCAGGATTGGACCCCAATCCGATCCCATGCAACATTCAACAAATCAATCAATCCTCAACCATATGCCAATTCCCCAATTCAATTTTGCCAGAATCCATAGGAGTTTTTGGATGAAATCAACAAATCAAGTATATCATTGAAGAACCATTGCTGGAAGTCGACCAGTTCTGTAATGCAAAATGGGATGCAAAATCTCCCCCTCATTTATAAGCCCCACAGTTAAATACTAAACCATTCTACAGCGACCACCAGCTTGCAGTAGAAGCAGCCGCCACACCAGATTGCCATCCCCTCCGCAAAGCCACCACTAAATCAGAGGCAGCACTTGCAGGAGAAATTCCACTCTCTGTTATCTCCAAAAATCTTACTCCAAAAAGTAAGATTAATGTGAAACAACTACACAAAAATGTCACCAATGCTATCCAGAATGTGGTAACTGTAGCACGAAATCCAAAAGCTAAGATTACCCAAACCAATATTGCCACATTTTTTAAACTACCAGACGCCCGCATTAAAGCCAAAAAGCTTTAGCCAAATATATTACTGCCATTTTTATGGTTGGCAATTACTGGGAAGTACCAATAATCAAAGATAATAAACCACATACTGCTGATGCCCCGACGCCCTTGCTATCTGCCTTGACATGCACCCTAACCTGGGAAGAGATAGCTGCTGCCAAAGAAGAGCCCCCAATCCCCTCCCCCTTCCACCATGGAGGGATAAGCAGTCTCCGCTGCCCACCTGGTTGGTTGTTTTGTTAGGTGTGGTTCACTCATCCGTCCATTTTGGGCGTTTTGTTTGAATCAATTAGTCACGTTACGTTACGTTACGTTAAGTTTTAGTTTTAGTTTGGTAATGTCCATCCCCTGGTCGGCTTACCTTGGTTAAATAAAAAGTGTGCAATCTGATATTGAAAGTTCAACGGGGAAAGAATAAGGTCAATGCAAGACATAGACCTCAGCTGACCGTTGTGCACATGGAGATGGGACATGTTGGGGAGCAGCGGTGCATGTTTAGGTAGGGTACCAAACATCCTCAAAGTGGCTTTTAGAACGCGAAGTTCAATATGACCCTGTGGGGGGCAGGTGCAGCAGGCCAGTGGTCAGTGGCTGGGTTGGCCCAAAAGTTCATGTCGCCCACTACAAATGGGTCATGAGGAAGTGGTAGGGAAATAACGGCTAAGAAGAATTCCCAGTGAGCCTGCACACAGGTCAGGGCATAAATATTAAGTATGCGTGCACTTCCTCACCCCAAAAAGGATATTACAGGCACATGGCAATCAAAGTAAAAATTTTAGAAAACAAAGTTAAAATTATAGGTTGCACAGGTAAGCACCTACAGTGCAATGACCAAAAGAAAGGGAGGGAGGAGCATGTTTGCCCATGTTTCCGTAGCACCATGTGGACAGTGGGTTTTTTGAATGGCCAGGATGTCCACAGGTAAATTATTTTTTAAAAAACCCAGTTTCCTAGCCTGGGATGACGAGGCCTTGAGTCCAGCAGTGTTCAACGTCCCTATTGTGAAATCTCCCCCCATCACACCTTATGTGCTAGGGGAAGGTCCCCCTTGGCCTTCCTTTGCTGCTCTCTCAGGAGCAGTAGCCAACATAAAGTGCACCTTTTCTTTATATGAGGGCTTAAGGGACTTTTTCACTTTTCAGTAGTTGTGTTTTGGTGTTCTTTTTTGCTGATTTGGTTCAATTTTTTTCGAATTGTTGTGATCCTGCAGTGCACCAACAGAGGTCAACAGAAATTTGGGGGGAAAAGGGTTGTAGAATCAGTTTTGACCAAGGCTTGGTAATATTGCTCAGGTAAATTTGACTCACCCATTGGGTCCTCAGGTTGGTTGGCCCAAACTGATTGGTGGATGGATTCATGAGTCACTTCAGCAGTGAATGACTCAATGTCATCCTGTGTCTGGGCAGGCAGGATCACAGATGGGGCCGTGGCTGCTGCCTTAGCCGCTGCTCTGCAGGCCTGTTTGGACTTCTTATGCTCCTGCAGGGACACAGATTTGACCTGAATGTAACACCCCTGCACACCCCATGGGAAGGCGGCATTGGTGTCTATAGCCAGTTCATAATGGGTGTCTGCACTACCCATTGCATCGTGGAGGATTTAATTTTGTGTAATGCCCTCCTTGGCATGGCAGGTGTGGGCCTTGTGGCCAAAAGCATGACAAAAGGTGCAGATAGGGGGCACTCTATCCACTAAGAGATGTGGAATGGGAAGGATTTCAGCCCATCAATGAACACAACTGCGGTGTGGGGGATTTAGGTCAAATCTTCCACAATAACTACATATGGGGTGATCACAGCAATCACTTTGCCTGTGCACAGGTCCAGCATGAGCATAAAGTGTTGCATTTTGAAGGAGTGATTTCCCCATAGCTTTTAAGCCCTTCCTTGAGGTGGAGCTCCATCTCTGTGCGCTTTATTGTTGTATAGAGAAAGTCAAATGTTACAAAAATTTGGTTTGATTTGGTCTACTGAGTGCGCTTCATCTCAACCACCCATTGAGCACCTGGGAGGTCTACCACCACACGCACCTGTGCAGCTTTGTCCACTGCTTATTTTTAAAACTGAGATCCAACCAACCACAGGTCATGGAGTGCAGTGCTACGTATACTGCAGCCAGGAGATGGCTGTGCACATCTCCACAAAACTTTTCCCAAAGTGCTGTTAGAATAATATCCAGGAAAACTCTCACCCTGTGCCTCACTGATGACAGGGGCTGGGAATGTGGAGTATTGATGAACTGGTTACAATCTGCTTTCCAGGCCAAAATATTTGGGGAAATACTAACTGCTAGTTTTTTGTTTTTATCTAGGCCACCGGTGTCACCAGGGTGTTTATGAACTTTAGATAGTGTAGAGCCCAACCCTGTGCCCTTTATTTTGCTAGCCCAACTGCTACCCAACATTGGGTGCACACTAATCTCCACAAAGAGATTATAAAGATTACCTAGACTTCAATCAAATTTGTTGCAATTAGTGATTGCAACGCGAGAGAAAATTTGACTCACTAATAATTTATGCACTACAGAATGTGTAACTAAAAGGATTTTTTGTATAGTGAATAAACTACTCCATTTTACAATAAAACAATGTTTTCAACATATTAGGCATTCCTCAGCACATGTTATCTAAATGCAACAATACCCATCAAGTTTGGGAAGAGTAAATCAAACTTGAACATACAAGCGGAGCTTCCCAGCCTTTAAGAGTCACTGAGTCTATACCTATAACTCTAGGTTATAGAAATAGGCTTCATCGGGAAGATATAAGTTTTTCCTCTAATGTCTATCCTTTATAAATGGTAAAAAGGGTTGTAAGGCAAAAAGGAAGCTTTCCTTCACAGGGCTTTCTATACATACTAATCTTACTCTATATATAAAATATTTAGTGTTACATAAAAATATGTAATTTTCAAAAAGCACTTTTCATGGTAACTGTGCTGAAAATTAAACTTGTGTTAACTTTTCCATAGTGAATTATAAACCTTTATATATCTCACAAATCTCAATTCCTCATCTATCTTACTGGATTAAATGAAAAATTAAACTGTGCAGCAGACGCCATAAATAAAGTATACTAAAAATTAAAACCTTTTATCTCATCTCCTCACCTATCCTTAATGAAGTGCTTCATATAGTATCTTTCCCTCAAGAATATAATTTTAGAATAAATAAAAAAGTAAGTTACTAATAATTTTGATTGTAAGCAAACAAAGCCGCAAGTTTACTATTAAAATGTTAATAATCTAGGCAACTCTTTTTTATAAGCTCTATATAAAATTAATGCTGTTGTCACCAATCATTACCTTAAGTGAACTATACATAATAAATACCAAAATGGGTGCTATCAAAAAAATAGGAAAGATACGCTCATTTGGTAGCTAAGCATTTATAAGACATTTTACCTAAACTTTTACTGGTTAGTAAAGGATTGAAAAGTGTCAATTAAAAATGTCAATAATTATAATGGTTATACCAAAGCTGATACTTTGATATAAACTCATGAATCCTTATTACTAGTTTCAAGGATCTTATGATTAGGCTTATTAATCTCAACCTAATTTTATTGTAGACATATTTTATAATCTAGAAGCGATAATAAAAAACTTAAATTTTACCTGTTTCAGATAAATACTATGTGTGAAAATATAGATGTAAATTTGAACTCTTCATGGCTTTATGTTTACTCATAATAAGAAATGGTAACAAAAATCAAGGCTTATTATAGTACTACCAGCTAAAATACTAAAACCATAATTGTTTTAGCAAAAAATTATAGCTGATTATGTATACACAACTAATTTAGTAGAGTAAATGTTGTAATATAATCCGAACAAACATATGAATATAATTTATCTGATTATAGGTAACTCATGGAAGACTGTGACTTTGATTTATCTGGATGTTACGCCACCACAATCTATAGTATTATAAATACTTTATTTTTTGGGCCGCATCACCAACAAAAGTGTCACCATAAGCTTATTGAGGTATTGTAAATTAAAGATAGCTTAACAATGTATGATATATCCCACTCCATCCCAGCGGCGCTACATACTAAATCACTAATGTACAATACTTTACCTCAGCCAAGTGGTGGTGGATAATTGAATCACTTAAGTTATTTACTTATAATCCCTCGACTCACATCTGCCAAAAAGGCGTCACAATAGCGTCCTTTTATTATACTCAGGCAATTGCATATTTGTCAATAGTATGTAATGTATTTCTATGTTGTTGCAAAAATGCCCTGAATACTAAGCTTTTATCTCCATTCCTTATTATAAATTTTGTTTCTATCATGAATTCTCAAGTGCTGCTCAGTTAGCAATAATTTCGCACCAATGAGAACACTAAGAGAGAAAGAACATATCTGGAAGGGATTTCCATTTCCATAGGGAATCTTTTTCTGATGGAGTTATGAAGCCTACCATGACCAAGAATACAAATCACAAGCTCTGAAACCATTATCAGTATCTAATACTACAATGTGCTTTTATTTTTTTCTCTATAAAAGCCTATTTGCAATAATTAGGGGTTTCCATTGTGTGTTTCCCAAGGTCACTATCTTCATACAGTACCGTACTAAATAAGTGCAACCTAACTTGTTCCTTAAAAAATCTGACGCTGTAGCACCAAATTCAGAAGTTTATGGCGTCCCTATATAAGGCGTATTTAACATATACCAACATTAAATTAATAAGTATGATGAAAATATCTTGTCCGCTGATAAATTGCCTATGTATGCTGAAGAAGATGACATTGATGCCCAGCACAATTATGTTCAATCACTTTATCAACCTAGTGAAAAACTGAACAGCCATTTTGGAAATTATTTTATGGTTTATTAACATGCAATCACCAAGTTTCCTCTATAAAAAGCAATACTAATGTACCTCAACGCCGCCTTTAAAGCCTTAACAAAATCTGTATTGAGCTATTCACTATGTCTCAAACCATGACAGGGATATCAAATCTCTGCATAACTTAGTCCTCTTCCAAAGACAAGAAAGAAAGAAAACAAAATATACCTTTTTATTGTAAACCAGAAACTCAAGTTGTTGAGCAAAAATTCAAGAGGAGCGTCGGAATTTTTCTAATCTGTTGAATAACTCAGTCAATTGCTTATATATAAATATATTAATTCACAGGTTAACACTTTATCACCGATTGGTGCCAAAGTAATGAGGCGCTTTTTGATCATTTTTTGCCTATCCCTTCACAAAGCTACCAAATTCGGATATTTATGGGCCTAACAGTATTCTGGTGATCCCAGATAGCAAAATTACTTTTACTGCCAACTCTTGTTTTTGGGCATACTGCTCTCGCTATATAGGCGGCTACCACTCAGGCCAAACCAGGGCAACAAATCCTTTTGTTTCCATTTCTCATTCAGCAACCCAGAGGCTTGATTGGAATCATTGAAGCCAACACGGCCTTTTAAAAATGGATTTCAATATTCGTTAATCCAAGAAACTAACCTAAATGTCAGTGTTTATACTGGAGAATGGTCCAAAAATTCTAGAGGGTGGACTGAAAAACTGTCAACCATCTTCCTCCAGATCAAGCCTTCAGTAATCAAATGAGTTGTTGCCAATTAGGCAACTTCCCTTAAATAGGCAGGGATTAGTGAAGTGGGTAAAAATTGTCATCTGATGCAACTCTGACCTTGTATCCAAGATTACAACCCAGAAGCCCTAAAACAATGAAAGACGACAATTTAAAAGCCGCCTCAAAGAGATGCCATGGATTGACATCTGTTGAGCTTCTGATATGACTGGATAATAGGCCCTGAACAGCTACGGTGGATTGGTTAGAATCCGCCAACGTTGATTATTAGAGTATATATTAAAGTGCCTTGGGATGAGGCGACATAGGGTATGGAAGAATAAATATTTAATCACCTCCAAATAAGGCAATAAGGCAATGTTGACATTTGACAAATATTTAGTAGATAGGCTTAAACTAGGTGATAGAGAATTTAAGACTAGTAAACTCTGCCTGAGCTAATAGGAATATGGTGAAACCAAACTAGTATAAGCCAAGAGGGCAGTATTAACTGAAGTTGCTGATATATAAGAGAGATGAGACGGTTGAAAGAGGGGGATTGTTTATTAGAGAAGTGAGAATAGAGCAGAGAGGATCTGCTAATAAATATTAAGTTTAATAAAAATGTGTTGTTGGGTTAATTTCTCCATATTTTATTATATTTTTTGAGTGTGTTCTGAGGACTGGCGGCCTCCATATTGTCCTTCCAATTGTTCAGTGGGTTCAATCCTTCACAAATTCTCCTAACATATTTAAACAATATCGCTAATTTTAACGGTGGTGCTCACTACAAGGAGCCCATTGAACAACCACAAATAGATTAAAAACTCTTAAATCTGTGGCCATGACATATCAGGCCGACACTGAAGGAGGATTGCCTCAAACAGCTGCGCTTACCAAAACCACAGAAATCAAACTTGTTGTGGACGCAGTGCCTAAAAAGCAAGGAAAGCTCCTTCAGGAGCGTGATGACAAAGAATCAACTTGAAAGTGCAGTTAGTTAGCTGAGGATACTTAACTGAACAGGCAACTTGCAAATTGCTTGGATGATGCTATGGAGAAACTGCACTGCACAAAGAGGAAGTTAACACCACCTATTACCTGCCTCATCCCCATTGGGAAGCAGAAGGACAGTGTGTCCCTTGAGAAGGATCACTTTATAAAAAATATGATACAGGATATCCAACTGAAAAGCTTTTCCAAACACGCATGCATTGTGAGCTTCTCAATCTGTAGTGGAAGCTCTGGGGAAGGTTATATTTAAACCCAACAAAACCTTCATGTGATGCCAGTCCTGCCCACTGAAGAGCCCTACGCTGCCCTTAGAACCGCTGACCCTTCTGAGCCAGCCCCTCACTGAGATCCCAGATATGGGCCTTAATCAAATCCTCATTACACTCCTAAAGCTCACAGTTATCAGCGGGAGGATGATGTATGCATTAACAAGCCACCTCCAATTGACTGCATTGTAAACATCCAAAGTATCTTCAAACGATTTAAATTTGTGGCGGAGGGAGACTCTGATTGGCGGTTGGCTAAAATGTTGATATCCGCCTTAGATGTGGGGAGTGCTGACCAAGTTACATTCTATCTTCCAAGCAGTTCTGTTACATACCAAGAAGTGAAGGATACTGTCCTGTGGTTGTTCAGAGGTTCTGCAAAGATGTCACAACGGAATGCTGAGTTCTTGACCATTGGGTTTCAAAGTAATGAGACCCTCACTGCATTTGCTGATTGATTTATGGTGGAGATTATGTGTTAATAGGAGCAGGCGTTCTAGCTGAATCCAATGTGTGCATTGCAATGACCTCCGCGGTGAAGCCATACCGTGAGCTTTACAACATCATAACAGCAATTCTGGAGGATAACGTGTCCCTGTAAAAAATTCTTTTATATTTTTTGCACCAGCTATCCTCTACTTTTTCCGCCCAATAATGAGCAGAAACATACTGCTGCTGTTACCAGACCATCTTATTCAGGGGAATTCAGTTATCATGTTCAGCTTCTGCCTAGTAACCCATAGCCTTTTTATAACTTTATATTTTATTTGGGGAAGGCTGACAAGGGGACAGGCATTTCCAATAAGTTCACTAGACTAAAAAAATGAGCTTCAGCGAGAGGAGGGCACCCCATAGAAGCAAAGAATATCTCCTGTTACCAGCGGGAACGCCAAGATAAGGAAGGGGGGTTATGTGTGTAGGGGCTTGCACCAAAATTGAGCATGTATTTAGGAAGGGGTCTGAAGCAATGAACCATACCGGAAACCAGGGTGAGACCATCTGGCAGCGACAGGGTGGGAGGTACCCAAACATCCAAGCTTGAAAGTGGTCCACAAGGTGCAACTGGAACCGGCGGTTAGCTTCCTGGAGGGTGGGAGTAGAGCCTGAGATAGCATCCAAGACAACCGTGTGGATAGTCCACATAGCGATTGCAACCACTAAGGCACAGAGGGAAGGCGGTAGAGGGGAAACCATGGACAAAGCGAAGATGTCCTTAGACAGGATGAAGGGCTGTTCCTGATCCTGGCGAAAGAGACGCTGAACCTCTCACCATATCGCTTTTGAGGGAGGGCACTCTTCCAGGCGGTGAACCAACGTTCCATAATGCCACACATGACGCAAGATTAGTGAAAAGCATTAGAGCGCTCGGCAGTATGGTATACTGGTCTCAAGCAGCGCCACACACAGGAAAAATATGTGGCTGCAGAAGAGGGTGGTGGGCGTACTTCCATGTGGCTTTCTGGGTATTGAGGGAATAGGGGATGTCCAACATGTCCAGGTAGTCCACCCTAGCTATGGTAGGGGACCTCATGGGTATCACCCCGTTAAGAATTGGTAGTCCTCATACTTCCATGGTGACCTTAGCAGTAGGGCGCCTCTTCTTGGCGGTGTGCCCACTGATGCGAATTCAACACTCAGTGCTCCGCATGGAGAGGAGGATCCTTTTCTAGTGAGGCGACGTACCATGTGGGCCCGCAGCATAAATGTGTGAGGCGAGATACTTAAACAGAGAATGGGGGTGGGCAGGATTGGTGAGGCCCAGGGCATGGGAGAAGTTGGAGTGGGCCATGCGGGACCAGTGCTGGGCTGAGATCGTAGGGTTGGTGACTTCAGCAATCCAGGTGCCAAGGATTTTGGCGGCGTGGACCTCATAGTTGAGCAGGCCCATGCCATCACTATGGCGAGGGCTAAATATGGCATCCAGGTGCACTGGCGGTGGGCGGCCTAACCAAAGCCACCCTTGCATAAGAGCTTATAGTGACTTGTAGAAACAAGGGGAAAAAGCGATGGCGTGGGCCCCAAACCAAACTTTAGAAAGGAGCATAGAGTTGGCTAGCACTACTCTGCCTGCAAGGAGGTCTGACGGGCTTTAAGGGAAGTTATGCATTTCGTAAAGTTGTCTAGGATATGATTTTCCATCACCGTTGAGGCGTACCCTCACGCCTCCAGCCACACCCCCAAATGGCGGACAGGGCCAACGGTGGGGCTTGGAACAAAGGGGAGCACAAGCGGGGCGGTGTGGGGTGGTCAGGGCAAGCGATCCCGTGAACAGGTTGTTGAAGCAGGTAAAAACGGGGCGCTGGGGACCAGCAGGCTTGATACTGACCAAGGGGAACATATTCAGTTTTGAAGGCGTTAATACAGCATTACTTACCAATGATTAAACCTGGATAGTAGCTTTAAGCGTGCGTGAAAAATGATTGTTAAAAACCCCAACCATACAATCATCAGCAAACGCCAACATCTTGACTGGTGCTTGGCCTTGAATATGGACACCAGTAAGGTGGGCACTCACATTTCGAAGAAGTGGGTCAAGGCTAAAGTTATACAAGAGTGGGCTTAGAGGGTCCCCTTGGAGTAGGCCCCTTTGAGGGAGAACTACATCCTTGAGGAAGCCAGGGCCACGCACAGCCATTGTGGCAGATTCCGTGAGCAACATCACTAAATTAATGAAATGATATAGGAGGTAGATCTTGTGGAGGCAGGCTATGAAGCAATCACAGTTGACTCTATCATAGGCCTTCTGATGGTCTAAAAAACAAGTGCTCCAGAAGCCGTTAATTGACAGACGTTGGCTACAGTGTGTATGTTGTCCCAAATAGACCTTTTGGGAATGAAACAAATTGTTCAGGGGAAATGTGAGAAGAGGCATCAAACCCTAGACGGTTTGCCATGATTTTAGTAAAAATATTTGTGTCTGTGTTAGTAAGTGAAATGGGGCACCAATTGGCCAAGTCCAGCTTATACCCTTTTTTGTACAACGTTATTGTGAAGGCCTCTTGCCCTCCAGGAAGGAGGCATGTTTCCATGAGCCATTGGTTCATAGAGGCAAGAAGCAAGGAGGAAAAAAAATTTGAAATACTTCTTATAGAACTCATAAGGGATGCCGTCTGGACCTGGGAATTTCCTGTACGGTGCACCATGAATGGCAAACCAGAGTATATCCTGAGAAATAAAATCCATTAACTCCAGAAAATGGGAAACGGTGTGGATATGTGAGCTTTTGAGAAAATTGTTTACATCAGCTGGCGGAACTGGATTGGAGCAATACAATTTGGAGTAGTAGTTGTGTAATTCAATTGCCACTTTGGCCAGCATATCTGCGACAGAGTGGTCTGTCCTTCGCACCTATGTGCAAGCCAAGCTCTGGCGTGGTGCGAAGAACTTTTGAAAAAAACTAAGTAGAACTTGTATCGCCCGCTGTTATATGCTTTGCTTTATACTGAATACAAACCTGATGCTTGTGTTGTCTTACCAGTGCATTGAGGTGAGTGGACACTTCCGCCCACTTGCAACCTAAGCTGGGCTGTAACCTGCCACTGGGAATTTTTTTCCAGATGGTCCACTTCTGCAAGTGTGCGCAAAATGACTGCCAAGGCAGCCTGCAAGTGACATGATGAGATGTGGCGAGCCTGGAAATGGTGTTTGCTTTGAAGGTTGACCAAATGGAGATTGGGTCTGCACATAATAGTGTGGTAAACTCCAGAGCAAAGGTATCAGTGTCCACCCACGAGGAAAACCTGGGTGACATGATATCAGTGGGGTGGAGTTTGTACCACTTTGGCGCCTGGTATGAGGATTGGACAATCAGAAGGAAACTGATACCATTCTAAGGTCAGATAAATCAATTTTTCGTGGTAAAGTGGGAAATTGGGATCAAAATTTCAATGTCATGAGAATAAGGTCAATGCGGGTCATAGACCTTAGCTGGCCATTGTACACATGGGGGCGAGACATGTTTGTGAGTAGCAGTGCATGATGTGGCAGAGTATTGAACAGCCCCAGGGTGACTTTAGAATGCAAAGTTCAACGTGCACCTGTGGGGGTGTAGGCGACAAGGGCCAGCAGTATGTGGTTGGGTTGGTCCAGAAGTTCATGTTGCCAACAACAAATGGGTCAGGGGGTAGCAGAAGTGAATTGACAGCTGAGAAGAATTCCCAACAATCTTGTGAAAAGGTTGGGGCGTAAAAGTTAACGACAGCGTGCACTTTGTTGTTCCACAAAAAGGTGACTATAAGGATGTTGCTGTCAAAGTACAATGTAGACAAAATAAATTTAAGACTATGGGTCACTCAAACAAGCGCCCCACAGTGCGGTGACCAAAAGGAAAGGGAAGGGAGGAGCATGGTTGCCCATATTTCCTCTGCACCGTGCAAACAGTGGGTTTCCTGAATGGCCAGGATGTCCACGGGAATTTTTTTTTAAAAACTCAGTTTCCTAGCCTGGGATGGCAAGGCCTTAAGTCCAGCAATGTTCAACGTCCCTATAGTGAAGGCTCCCCCCATCTCACCTTAGGTGCAAGGGGAAGGGCACCCATGCCCTTCAGCCTTCTCGTTCTCAGCATGTTGCTGTCTGGAAGCTTGGGTATTCTGTGCTATGGAGTATGGTTCGGTATAGGAAACTTTAGCTGTGTGGGTTCACATTGGCTTTTGCCTTCTGCTTTTCCCCACTGTGGGACGAATTTGTGGCATTGTGTGCACTTGCGTTGCACCATCACATGAAGGTGGAATTTCAGCAGGAATATTGTTGAGTGACTTGGATTCAATCAAAGCTTGGTAGTATTGGTCAGGTGAAACTGACTCACCCATTGAGCCTTCAGCTTGAGTGGCCCAATATAATTGGTGGAGGGATTCATAAGCCGCTTTTGCCACAAATGACTCGATGTCCTCCTGAAGTTGGGTGGGCGGGATCACAGATGTGGTCTTGGCTGCCACCTTATGGGCCTGCTTGGCCTTCTTATGCTCCTGCGGGGATACAGGTTTCACTTGAATGTAGCACCCAGGCGCGCCCCACGGGAAGGCTGAGTTGGTGTCTACTGCCAGTTCATAGTGGGCATCTGCACCACACATTGCTTCCGGGATTATTTTGGTTTGAGTAATGCCCTCCTTGGCAGGGCAGGTATGGTCCTTGTGGCCAAAAGCATGACAGAAAGTGCAGACAGGAGGCGCACTATCCACGGTGACCCTGAATGGGTGGGAGTCTTGACCATTAATTTCTACAAAAGTGGTGTGAGAAATTTGGGTCAAATTTTCCTCTATCCCTGCGGATGGGGTGAGAACAGCAGTCGCCTTGCCCGCACACATGTCCAGCATGAGCATAAAGTGCTGCATCTCAAAGGATTGAATTTCCCATATTTGGTGAGCTCAGCCTTCAGGTGGTGCTCCAGCACGGTGCACTTGACTGTAGTAGATAGGAAGTTGAAAGTTAAGAAAATTTGGTTCAATTTGGTCCAGCAAGTGCGCTTTGTTTTGACTACCCATTGACCATCCAGGAGGTCCACTACCACTTGCACTTTTGCAGCTTCATCCGCCACATTTTTGTTTTCAAATCCTAGATCCAGCCAACTGCGGGGATGGAGTGTGGTGCGACATACACTGCATTTGGGAAATGTGTGTGCATCTCCACAGAACTACTACCAAAGCATCATTTGTTGAATATCCAGGAAGACATGCACCCTGTGTTCCACTGACAATAGTGGTTGGGAGTGCAGTGTATTGATGAACTTGTTGCAGCACGCTTGCCAGGCCAAAATTTCCAGGGAAATGGTAACCTCCAGTTTTTTACTATTAATTTTATCTATGCCGCCGAATTTGCTAGGGCGTTTACAAAACTTGGTTGATGTGGAGCCTATACCTGTGCCCATAACTTTATTCGCCCAACTGCTACCCAACATTGGGTGCACACTAATCTCCTCAACGAGATTATTATACTTACCTAGATTTGAATTGAATATGTTGCAAAAGTGTTTGCAACGATAGAGAAAAGTTTGCCCCAGCCTTTTTATAACTATGCGCCTAATCCTCAGCTGAGTTACCCCCAGCAGTTCAACTTCCGCTCAAGAACTGCTTATGATAATTGCCAACAGTCTAAATACTGACCTTGGTCTAATTACGCCGACCACTAACACTCAACATACTGACTTGGCCCTGGGTACACCAATCGTCCAAAAGCAAATTATTGGCCTGGGAAATCTTGCAAGAGCTAAGGATGTGGACCCTACGAGGTTAATTGTTTTGAATGTGGTCACCCTTGGTCACCTTGACTGAAGTTTCCCCAGCCGTCAGGGCCAGAATGTACAGCTGGATTAATGCTACCAGTGAAAAGATGGAGAGTAGTAAAGATGGGACTCTCTACCTCCGCTATTCCAACCCCAGATGTCCCAATTGAACCTATTGTAGTATATCCAGCGGAAATCCTTCAATATGATGACGGGTTCTTATACCAGCAACTGGTTGAAGGAGTGAACGTACTGACCTGGGCGTAAGTCAAGGCCGCGGTAGAGGAAGGGCCTCAGGAGCAACTTAAACCATATGCCTGTCAAATTTTCAACCAAGCTTCTTCAGACAAGCTTAATCCAACCGCAGATGCACCTTCCCTAAAAGGTGTAAACAATGCCCTTCCAGTAGAATTATTACTAAAGAATACCCCAAAGTAGGCGATGGGATTATGGATTCCTGGTTAGAAGAAATCCCTTGAATGTCCAGTATTAAACAAGAAAAACTTCCTCTTATTCTGAGTGTAAATACTGTGACATTTTCTTAGCAAAAATAGAGTACGCGCTATAATAGATACAGGTGCTCCAGTCTAACATTTTTTCTACTAAGTTGATGGCGAAGTTGACTTTAAAATCTGATGTAGAACATCACATGGTATATGTGACTACTGGAGCGGAAAATTAGGTCTCATATGGAGAGTACTTTGCACTCCCCTTGCAGTTTAGGTCAAATTGTTGTGGTAGCACCGGTGATAGTGTAACCAAACAGCTATTACGACCTGTTAATAGGAAAAACATTCATGCAACACTTTAGTGCTGTCGTTGATATGAATGAGGAGACCTTTAAAACTTTGGGGCAGAAAATCCCAATTTATCTACCTCCAGCGGTGTGCCAATGAATCCAGTGCATATGGGACATATTAACCTTAAGAATAGTGACGGGGTAATTACAGTTTGATATCATTGACTAAAGAGCAAGACCTGGGCCCTTCCCCTGCAGATATATGAATACCAAGGGCTGCCACTCAGAGCTGCTGGACCTATATCCACCCCCTCTGGGCACCAAGTAATAGTAACACTGAGTTAGAGGTGGAAGTGCCAGCTGGGATCTATGGGGAGGTCATTGGGCCTCATCAGCAATTGAAGCTTGAGCCTCATGTGGCTCCAGGAATTATACTTCTAGGACATGTGGAGATCAAAGTTTTGGTAGTGGATCTACAAAACAAATCAATGAAAATCCTCTGGCATCAAATAGTGGCGTATTTACACTTGACCTCAGTTGAGGAGATCCTTTGGGTGAATGAGTTTGTGTCGCTGGATGAATTTGGTCTTCCTGTTGAGCCACAGCCCAGTGTACTGTCAGCGGTTTCACGCGAGAATTCAATGGGGTTATTGGAAGATCAGAAGGACCATTTAATAGATTTATTTTAAAAGTATAAGTAATTTTTGCTGTCAACAATTACAATTTAGGGTGCACATGAGGGGCGGTACATTGATTGGATACAGGGGATCATTTTATTCAGATTTTAGATTTTACGCCAAAATAGGGCAGCTGAAGAAGTAGTGACTGAGGAGATTGAAAACTGCTGGAGCAAGGGATGCCTGAACCATCAATTAGTCCATGGGCTTCGCATCTTTTAATTTTCAAAAAGAAGGATGGTACCAACCGGGTGGTGATAGACTACCTGAGGCTCATCAGTTTCACCAAGGAGGACTCATACCCCTTCCTGCGATTTGATGATGCCCGTGATAAGTGAGGGGAGCTTGTTACTTCTCAGCGATGGACTTAATATTGGGCTATTGGCAAATTGAGTTGCCCACGGAAGAACAGGAGAAATGCGCCATTATCAAATCCAAAGGGCTTTTCCAACTAACATGTATGCCACAAGGGCTAAGTATCGCCCCAGCTACGTTCCAACAAGCGATGGAAACTATAATTGGAACTTGAAGCTGTCATGCATTCTTGTGTACATCAACAAAAAACGTCTTCTCTCAGACATTTTTGAGCATCTTGCCCATCTGGAGGAGGTAATCCACTGGCTCGCTGAGGCAAACATCAAGATCCAACCCCATAAATGCCACTTCTTAAAAGACCAGCTGGAGTACCTAGGGTTTTTAGTGGATGCAACGTGGCCTAAACCTCAATCGGCTAAACTTGAAGTTAATCAGAAAAAACCTTTGCTGACCAGTAAACAAAACATAAAAGTATTCTTGGGGAAGAAGCTACTACTGAATCTTTATCCCTAACTTTAGTTGTATTGGGGACCATTATTTAAGCTGCTAAAGTAGGATGCTGTGTTTGAATGGACTGAACGCCAACAATGCACCTTTGACTTCCTTTTATTGACGTTGGTCAGTGCACTGGGGGCTACACTATCCAAATTTTTATAAATAATTAAATGTCCAGAAGGATGCATCACTTTCCGCCATTGGGGAGGTCCTATCCCAAAAAGACGATGAGGGGGAGAAGCACCTCGTTGCATACTGCAGTTGTAGCCTAAACTGCCATGAGCGTAATTATACTTTGACCAAGTGGGAGTGCTTAGAGGTGATCTACACGTATAAGCACTTTAGGGTGTGCTTGCATGCAGTGAAGTTCAAAGTTATAACGGATCATGCTTCGTTATGCTGGTTGCAGAATCTCATGGATCCTGAAGAGCGTCTAGCCAATGGGCCCTCAAACTGCATGCTTATGACTTCAAATCCTCCACCAATCTGTAGCAAAACACCAAAGTGCAGATTGCTTATCAAGATTGTCAACCATTGCTGTTACGGCGGATCCAAGCAATGTATTGTATGAAAAAAAATGCTCAGAGGGAAATACGATGATGAACTGTCTAAGTCATCAAGGCAATAGATGAAATAAGGGCTAATACATCTCAGAATAACGGTGAATTGTACAAGCAAATAGGGGACACCAGAGTATATTTACCAAGACCTTCCGCCTGACCAAACATTATTATGAGCGCACATAAGGCAGTTGGACATTGTGGGGTGCGCAGGACGTTGGAATTTTTGTGGCCTTAGTATTACTGGGAAAGCATGAACTTCAATTTGCTTGAGACTATCTCCTTCTGCCACCAATGCCAAGTGGAAAATTCTGTTCTGCCAGAAGACCTTGTACCAGTGAGTGAAACCACATTTTGCTTGGCATATAGTTTCTATTGATGTTGATGGTCCTCTGCCAACAGGAGTTAACTGGTATAAATAGATTCTATGAAGCGATTGATCACTTGTCTAGGTGGGTTGAGGCACGGTGTGATACAGGATTTGGGGACAGTCAAAGTGACCAAGTTCATAATGGTATGTATTATCCAGTGGCATGGCTGCCCTCAAACCATCCTTACCAATAATGAACCTTCACTTCCCACTCTTTCCCAAGGTAAACGAGCTGATGGCCATCCGTGGAGTTTTAATAACCCCATATCACCCTGAGTCTGATGGGATGGTTGAGCGAGTTAGTGGGACCTTATTGAACATACTCAATAAAATGGTATTAGATCGACCTTTAGATTGGAGCTCCCTTCTTTCCAAAGCTAAATTCACTTTTAACATAAGGTATCAATCTGCCATGGGGAAGAGTCCATTTTAATTACTATATGGATGACACCATGATCTTCTGGCTCTGCTTTATGCTTGTGTAGAAGATACTGGAGGAATGGATTCAGCTATAAAATCAGCGGTAGTTTATAGATACGCCGGCGGAGTTTGCACAGGGTTTGGCCCACTGAGCAATCAGGACCAACGTTATGATGATTGTTGCCCTCGAAACAACAGAATAAACTTTTAAAATAAATATGGAGCACTTGCTCCCACAACCTCTTTTATTTAATTTACTTAATATTGCGGATTCTTCCTATTTAACTTACTCTCAACTTACTTAACAACAACCTCCCATAATCATCTTGTCTCATATAAATTATAGTGACTTCAGATGCTACCACTTCCATGGCTTAGTAATTTAATTTGCCATATCTCATTGGTTCCATCAATTCTTCATTCATTAATTTCATAATCGCCTAATTCAAGGCAATTTCCCAAAAACCCAGTATTGCATTATTTCAAGGCGTTTGAATTTCTATAGCCCATATTAAACTCAGCGGATTTCATCCATTCTGTCATAACGACTTAAGGCTTATCATCCAGTCATATTGGAATCGCAACATTACCCCTCCTTGACTGGATGATAAGGCTCCTATTGCTTATACGCCTAGAACTTTTAATGCACTCAGTTGATGATCTGACTAATTTCAGGGTCCTTGATATTATATGCATCTACCCTGGTCTTCTCTATAACTTCAAATGGCCCAATCCAGATACTAGACAACTTGTGTTTCCACCAGAAACTGTGTTGATCGTGAAATAGGACCATGTCTTCATCTTTGAACTGGGCTAACCCAATACGCCATGGCTGATCAGCAGCTTGAGTCTTAATCTTCTTGGCTAAACTGAAAAAGTATTCTTCGGCTTGAAAATTGATTTAGGTGTTAGCTAAAGTCATCAAATAACGCTGGGGATCCATTATTCCAGTATCTTCTACACAGGAGTATAGCAACTCCAGGAGGACAGGGTATTGGCCATATAGTAATTGAAAGGGACTCTTCCCTGTGGCTGAATAATAACTAATATTATAAGCAAAGACAGCGGTGGACAAAAGGGAGCTCCATTCCAAGGGTCAATCTGCTACTCTTTTACGGAGTATGTTCACTAAAGTCCCATTGACCTGCTCCACCATTCCGTTAGATTCAGGGTGGTATGGGGTTGTCAAAACCCCTCGGATAGCCATTATCTTGTTAAGCTTTGGAAGAATGTGGGAAGTGAAGTTAGTTCCATTATCAGTAAGGAGGAACTGAGGGCAGCCATGCTGCTGAATAATGCACTCCATTATGAATTTGGCCACTGTGACCGCCCCTAAGTCTCGTATCGCCCTGGCTTCAACCCACTGGGTCAAGTGGTTAATTGCCACCAAAATGTACTTGGAACGATCAGTTCCCATTGGCAAGGGACCCAAAAAACAATCGAAATGGTGTGGCAGGCGAAGTGCGGCTTCACTAACTGGTATGAAGTCTTCTGGAGGAACGGCTTTTCCACTTGGCACTGATGACAGGAGGAGATAGTATCAAGTACATCAAAGTTCATGCTTTCCCAGTAATACTGAGGCCACAATAATTCCATGGTCTTATGTACTCCACCATGTCTAACCACTTGGTGTGCGCTCATGATAATAGTTGGGTGGGCGGAAGGTCTTGGGATATTCAAGGTAGTGTCCCCTATCCACTTATACAATTCCCAATTTTTCTGGAATGTATTGGCCCTCATTCCATCCTTTACCTTGATGACTGAGAGCAGTTCATAATTGTACTTGCCACTAAGCATCTTATCAAATATGATATCACTCAGATCTACTGTAACTGCAATTGTAGGTAATCTCAACACATAATCAGTGTTCTGGTGTTTTGCCCCGGGTCAATGAAGAATTTCAAAGTTGTATGCCTGCAGTTTAAGAGCCCATAGGGCCAAATGCCCTTCAGTCTCTTTAAGATTCTGTAACCAGCGTAATGAGGCATGATCTTTTACAACTTTGAATTTCACCCCATGCAAATATACCCAAAATTGCTTATAGGAGTAGATCACCGCCAAGCACTCCCACTTGGTCACGGTATAATTGTGCTCATGGCTGTCCAAACTATGGCTACAGTATGCTACGGGGTGTTCTTCTCCTTCCTCATCTTTTTAGGATAAGACTGCCCCTACAGCGGAAAGAGACGCATCTGTCTGAATAATAAACTTTTTTTTGAAATTAGGATAGTGTAGCACCGGCACACTGGTTAAAGCTGTTCAAAGCATATCAAAAGAGCGTTGCTGAAGTTCCGCCCATTCAAATGTAGTGTCCTTTTTTAATAACTCAAAGAGTGGGCCCCCAATACAGCTGAAGTTAGGGATGAAGCGCCAGTAATATCTGAGCATTCCTAAAAAGACCTGTATATCCCATCTGCTTTTGGGTGGAGTCATTTTATGTATAGCTTCCACCTTGGCTGGTTGAGGTCTCAGGCCTATGGCATCAACCACGAACCCTAGGTACTCCAGCTGGTCCTTAAAGAAGTGACATTTCTGGGGTTTGATCTTGATATTGGCCTCAGCAAGCCTGCGGAATACAGCTTCTAAATGGTCGAGGTGTTCAGAGAAGATTCAGGAGAAAACATTAATGTCATCAAGGTATACAAGGACACATGACAGTTTTAGGTCCCCAAGAATAGTATCCATCGCCCGTTGAAACGTAGCTGGAGCATTACACAACCATTTTGGCACCTAGGTTGGTTGGAAAAGACCTTTAAATGTGATTAAAGCGCACTTTTCCTGCTCCGCTGGCAGCAACTTGATTTTCCAGTAGCCTGAGATCAGGTCCATAGCTGAGAAGAACTGAGCTCCCCCTAGTCGATCCAACACATCATCAATCCGTGGTAAGGGATAGGAGTCCTTTTTGGTGTTGTTGAGCTTCCAGTAGTCTATTACTACATGGTTGGCACTGTCCTTCTTTTTTACAATCAAAACGGGCGAAGCCCATGGACTCTTGGAAGGTTCAAGCATCCCTTGCACTAATAGCTTGTCAATTTCCTTGGATACTACTTCTTATGTCACCCTTGATTGGAGGATCGTCCTTGACCTGATGAAAGGATGATTTCCAGTGTCCAGCTTATGAACCACCCCCAAGTGCATCCTAAATTGTGGTCATCAACAGCAAAAATCTCTTTATATTTTTGAAATAAAGCGATTGCCCTATCCTGCTGTGGTTCTGACAGCCCCATTAATTCGTTGCATAATACAACAGCCATTATGTTGAACAGTGGTTTGAAAGACAGACCAAATTCCTCCAGCTTCCCAAATTCATGAACTGAAAGAACCTCCTCAACAGGGATTAAGTGTAAATATGACACTATTTTGTGGCGGCGGATTTGCAGTGGTCCCGTTTGTAGATTTGCAAGTAAAACTTTGATCTCCCCTTGCCCTTGTAATATAATGCCTGGGGCCACATGGGGCTCAAACCATGATTGCTGATACGGCCCAATAACCTCCCCATAGAGTATGTCCAGAATTTCAACCACCAACTCAGTGTTCAATATAACTTGATGCCCATATGGAATAGATATAGATCCAGCCACTCTGAGCAGCAACCCTTGATAATCATAAACCTGTTGATGAAGGGCCCATGTTTTGCCCTTTAACTGATGGTAGCGCACTGGGATTACTCCATCTCTATAAGCTATATTGATAGTCCCCATATGCACCAGATCATTTGGCACTCCATTAGAGGTGAAGTGAATTGGGATTCGCTGACCCACTATTTCAAAAGTCTCATCCGTCATGTCAATGACAGCCCCATAGTGTCTCAAGAAAGCAGTTCGATTAGCAGATCATAATGCCTATTTGGTAACACTATAGCTGGGGCTACCATGATAATAGAACCAAACCTCAGAGGAAGGGCACTGTATGCTCCCTCAGAGACTGTATTTTCGCTCCAGCAGTGCCATATACCATCCGGTGTTCCTATCTGGTTTTAATAACAACCTGGCCACCAATTTGGTGGAGACTATATTGACAGGGGCACCGGTATCTATGATGGCAGCAGACTTAGGTCTTAGCTACAACCAGGTCACAGTAAGTACATTCGGAGTAAGATGCATCTTGACTGTTTATAACATGGATATCTAAGGAATCCCTGTTTCCAAGGAAACACGCAATCCCCTCACCAATTCTGGGGTATTGTTTTATAATAGTATTGACTGGAAGAGCGACGCTTACTGCTTGCAGAAAAGGTGCATCTGAGGAGTGTATAACTTTTCAGGGGAAATTTGGTCAAACATTTGGCAAGCATATGGCTCAACCTGCATCTGAGACCCCTCTTCCACCATATCCACAGACTGCACTGGTGTCAAAACATTCACCCCCCAATCGGCTGCTGATACAAAACTAACTCATTGTGCAAGGGAACTTCCACTAAATATTCTAATTTGGGTTCAGGTGGGACTTCTGGTTTAACGGAGATAGAGAGTCCCTTCTCTACTCCACTCTGAATTTTCCCTGGCCGTACTGTTCCAGATGTACACAAGATACCATTTGATTAGGGCACCATCATGTCAGATGCCCCTGTCAACTACATTTGAAATAGCTGACTCCATAGGTCCCGCATCCCTGATTAATATGAAACAAGCCACGGTGAGAGTTGGGTTGGAAGTGGTTGGCATAAACAGATTTAGGGCGATAGTAAGGCTGAGGACGATAAGAAGGTATGGGGTGGATGTTTAACCGCTGAGGGTAACTTGGTGGAGTGTGAACTAAACTAACAAAGTTCCCCAAATAAGATAATTCGGTGGTTAAAGCATAAGGATTATGCTTGGTATTAGGTGGAGGGAAGTTGGCTGATATACAGTGTAAAAATGAAAAATTTTAAGCAAAGGTACATCTTCATCCAACAGTGGGGCCATAACGTTATGTAACTCACAGTATAACTTTACAGCTGAAGTCATTTCAATACACATGTATGATTCAGATAAAATTCTGGCCCCAATTAGCATGCGAGCTTCCACTGTAAATCGCTCAGCAAAAGCGGTGAGGGTCTCATTCTGCTGAAACCTGGTGGTCAAAAAGTCAGCCTTCCGCTGTGTCATCTTTGCAGTTCCACTGAACAACCACAGCACCGTCTCTTTAACTTTTGGTATGTAATGGAGCTGCTGGAAAGGTAACAGATGACTTGATCAGCACTTCTGATATCCAAGGAAGAAATCAACAGCTTTTACTCTTCGTTGATCCAAAACTCCTTCAGTTGCATTTTCAAATCGCTTAAAGAACCCATGAATATTCCCTTCACGATCAAATGGGGGCAGCTTATTGCAGCAAAACTCCTGGAGCAGCTCAACTTGTTTTTTAAGCATAGTGTCCAAAGCCAGTTTCAGCTCCGCATAGGCAACTGAACCAGAGTGTTGGGTAGAGTTTTTATCAAAACAACATGAATGCGACATAGCAGGAAACTGAGTTTTTATCATTTTTGTTTTAATTGATCAATGTGCCCCCTGTAGTGAGCACCACTATTATAAAATCGGTGGTAGCTAATAGATTTCCAGTGGAGTTTGCACAGGGGTTTGGCCCACTGAGCAATCAGGACCAACTATATAATGATTGTTGCCCTTGAAACAACAGAATAAACTTTTAAAATAAATATGGAGCACTTGCTCCCACAACCTCTTTTATTTAATATACTTAATATCCCGGATTCTTCCTGTTTCACTTACTCTCAACTTACTTAACAACAACCTCCCATAATCATCTTGTCTCATATAAATTATAGTGACTTTAGATGCTACCACTTCCATGGCTTAGTAATTTAATTTGCCATATCTCATTGGTTCCATCAATTCTTCATTTGTTAATTTTATAATCGCCTAATTTGAGGAGATTTCCCAAAAGCCCAGTATTGCCTTATATCAAGGCGTTAGAATTTCTATAACCCATATTAAACTTGGAAGATTTCATCCATTCTGTCATAATGACTTATGGCTTATTGTCCAGTCATATTGGAATTGCAACAGATCCCCAACGTTATTTATCTAACTAGCGGGTATGTTAATCAAGTTGAAAACTGAATTTTACCCCTTCAATCTGGGTGAAGATAAGGAACCAGGCTGCCAATTGGGAATAGCATAGCAGGCTAGCTCAGTTCAAAGGAGGGGAGACGGTTTTATTTCATTACCAGAATGGGTTTGGTCAAAAGCATAAATTGGCCAACATCTGAACTGTTCCATTAAAAATTAGTGAGAAAACAGGTGTTGATGACTATACTATCAAGGACCCCATAAGTGGTCAGATTATTAACTGAGTGAATGCAAAGTTCCTTTGGACATATAAACAATAGGAGACTTATTATCCAGTAAAGAGGGGGTAATGTTGAGATTCTGATATGACTGGATGATAAGCCCTGAACAGCTATGGCGGATTGGCTAGAATCTGCTGACCATGATTGTTAGGTTACAAATAGTTGATTGCATTGGGATGAGTTGATATTGGGTCTGGAAGGATAATCATTGGATCGCCCCAAATAAGTCAATAAAGTAATGTCAACATTTCATGAATATTAAGTATATCACTTTGAACTAAGGTGATAGGGAATTTAAGAATAGTATACTCTGCCAAAGCCAATGGAAATATAGCGGAACCAAATAGTCTAATCCAAGAGAGCAGTATTGACCAAAGTTGCTGATATATAAGTGAGATGAGACGGTTGAAAGAGGGGGATTGTTTTTTAGTGAAGTGAGTTTAGAGCAGAGAGGATCTGCCAATAAATGTTAAGTTTGATAAAGAGGTGTTGTTGGGGAAATTGCTCCATATTTTAATATATTTTTCAAGTGTGTTCTGAGGACTGGCAATCTCCATATAATCCTTCTGATTGCTCAGTGGTTTTGACCCTGCGCAAAATCTCCTGGCGCATCTCAACAATATCTCCAAATTATAACAGCATCCTTAATGGATGAGGAGAAAATAATCTGAATGAAGAGGACTCAGGCTCCTTATAAGCCACAGGGCACTGAAATATAGCATAAATATCAAAACTTTTCATTAATCATCATATATTTTACCTTATCCAATATATATTTAATTTTATGTATCTTTGCACAGTTACAAGTAAATATTGTACTACAGGATAGTTGCCAACAATTGGACCTTGTAGAAGTGAAAGTACCTCGCCATTGCCTCTCTAGAAATCTTCTCTTCAGTGACATCTCAAAGAACTTTAAGGCATCCATTCTTATTGCATCAGGCCCCCAAACATCTTAAATATAGGCTTCCTCCCTAAGAGAAGGCTGAAACGTGGTGCTGATTATAGGGAACCTCAAATTTCTAATCATTTAACTTTTCAATCACTAACCGCGGAAGATAACTCTAATGATGAATCCACTCCATCTAATGGGAAGAGGACCATTACTTAATGGATTAGTACTTCCCTATTTAAAGAATTTTTTAAAACAGATAACCTAGAACACTGAGCTAACTTCAATGAATATACCTATGACAGATTGTAGTCAGCTCTATCTCCAGGATGACAATGTAGCCAACACCATTCACCAACTCTTAGATGGAATTTATACCACTTGTAGCCAATTCAGATTTAAGAGCTACCTCTGTTCCCCCTTACATACGGAGACTCTACAATTCAGCTACCTTGTCAAGCAATGATTTAATTAGTAAGGCAGAACCCTATCTACACCATTTCATACATCCTGCCCTTTATCTCCTCCAACTAGTAGAGCTACACTACCAAAAGATGTTACTCCAGTTAGGATCAATGCAGGGCCTTAATTACAATTTATTAAAATCTCTGAAAACGCTTTCACGTAAGTTTGGGATAATCATTAAGCCATTCAACATTTGTTACCTTACCAATGATACTTTGAATCAAATCGCCTGGATGTCATCTGAAATTTCTGACTATATGAAGATTAATCTCACCTAACTATTACAAAGTGTGGTATCCAAAGCATGCAGATATATGCAGCACACCTTGTCAGAAGCTTCTGACCAGACTCAGATTTTGAAATTATAATTAGAGCAATTACTAAATAAAGTAAAAGAATTACTTGGCCAACTGCATTGCAGAGTTGGCACCATTAGCAAAGGACCTGATGCCTTAAGAGCCACAGGGTCCATTGGAACTGATGCTCCTGAGGGGCCCCAATGCCCTTAAGATCTAAGAGGACTCAAAAGTCCTGAAGGGGAATAAGGGTGACCAGGTTCCAGAGGGACATCTGTCCCCTGGGTTAATAAAAAGAATTAAATATAGGTTCCAAAAATCTCACACAATGTGAGATTCTCAAAAAGATGGAAACTTTAAGAAAAGTATCTGTAACTCTCCCATTCCCAGTGAGATTGTGTAAAATGCACAGCCACAAAGCTAAGAAACTAGTCGTTAGAAGGAGTATAGATAGGTCATTGCTAAGGATGCTGGAGCAAGAGGAGCCAAGGGAAAAGGTGTAAAACGCTGTATGTAGTAGTTGAAAGTAAATAAATAAATTTACTTGATGGGACCCCCTAAGGGGAATCCACAACCAAACGGAAATATGTGCAGTAGTGCTTAAGTGCTTTTAATCTGTAGGGGAACAGGGTGGCCCAGAGGTGCACCAGATTTTAGACAGTATTTTATAATAAACAGACAACGTTGTTAGAGACCTCCTCAAGGAGTTCCATGCACAGGTGCACTCAAGGAACCATAATTTAAAAAAAATGTAAGCTAACAGGAATTTTTAACAAGAAGTCAACCAACAAGGAAGGTTGGTCTCAAGTAAACATTCTTAAGCAATTCTGGGTTTTATCAATTGGTGGAATTGGTGCTAAGCCCAGGTGCAACAATTAGCACATGCTTCCATTGGCCAGGATACGAAATCTTGATATTGACCGATCTCGAGTTATTGATTGTAAACTTGGCTGACCCAGTTTTAAATTGTAAAAATTTAATGGGTTTCAAAACTCAGTTCATCAATCAACTGGCTCAACCATCACCATTAGTAATATAGCTAGTGCGTTTTAACGCCCTTGCCTTAATACAGGGCTGAATGTCATGCACATCCCCTAGATCGACCTGGGCATATATGGCCTGAACCCAGCGCTGGTCTAGGGTATGTTTGAGGTCAGGAAGGCCTGCCAACTTCAACTTTTTGACCTACTTACGACTATATAAGTCCTTGAAGTTGGTACACTCAATTATGTCATCAGACCGTGACAGAAAAAAGTTAAAAAATTCAGGGAGATCCAAGAGGATGTGGATTTTTTTCCTGATGGTAGCCCAACCGATCCTGGAGTTACATAAGGAGCTTTTAACTATGATTTGGAGCTTACACAAGCATTTTATGAGAATAACTGATAATGGTTCAGTGAGATTGAGCAATTTTATGTTATCCTATAGAATCAGGTCAGCCATTGTGAGTCCAAGATTCTAAACCTAAAAGCCAAAAAACCCCAAAAAGCTGACGATAGAGATCTCAAATGATGCTGGAACAAATTACAGGATGACATGACTAAGGTACAAAGACAAACAGACAAACAAAACATCCCCAATGATATGCTAAATCAGTGTCTACTGAGTACAGCCACATCATTGAGACTGACGTCAATGCCCTCTCCACATTAACAGGCTTCTCTTTCAAATACAGTTCCAAGAAACAATTTGTTTTTGGTCAAGAAATCTATGCATCATTCTTAGAGGCGAATAAGAGTGCTATGGAATAAGACACTAATTGCTAAAAAGTGAAGCTTAATCACTCCTGCCTTTGTGGGGAAGCCTGAGAAATTACTACCCCATCAACATGAATGAAATCCCTGATCACAGGTTAAGCTCGCTCTAGTGCAAGAGTTCAGAAGTTACCATACCCTCTAAAATAAAAATAAGCTTTATGACCATTTGCCTCAAAAAAGGGGAAAGTCCCTCCAATTTCTTGCATCATTGTTATGCTAGCGCCAGACGTTAATTACTGCTTGATGAATTTCCTTAGAAAATGCTATCACCGCCATTATCTCTGCTTGGGACTTGGCCTGAAGTTCAGCTCCACATGATAGACCTCAAATGAACCTTTAAATGTATTCTAGAAATAATGGAGGCTCTAAATGAGAATAAAGCGGCCACCTTGAAAAAGTACCTAGCCTCAGCTTGGGCCTTGCCTAGACCTAGATACAAGCCCTGGAGACCAAGTAGTAAAACGTGCCTATCTTTTCCTACTGCAATGGCCATTGGCACAGAAAAGAGGAATTCTTTAAGTAACGTGCAGAAGAAGCAGAGCGCAAGTTGTCAGATAAAGGGAGGTCAGCTAGAAATAAGAGAATTTTTGTGCTGACACTTACTCTACTATGCCTCTAAATTCTGATATTCTCAACAAAGTTGCTACCAGAGAACCCTAGGACAATGGCTTATCAATTCTTATAACAAACACATTGATACCACTTATTCTTATGATGTGTCGTCCATATTCCACACCTTACCACACCAAGTTTATAGTCTGGTTACTCATGTTGCACTCAAAGTCCATAAGATCCATATACTCTCCATAATTTACAGTGAGTCTCCAGTGAACTTCATATCTTATAAATAGATGAAAAAATATAAAGCACCAAAATTGCCTCACTACATTAGATATCGCTTTGCTGAGCCTCAGAGCACAAAATTTATAGGGGCTTATTCTGCATTCCCCTCAAGCTTATATAAATTATGTTTGTAAATAGCAATATCTCTAGATAACCTCATTTATGAGCTACTATTAGGTACCCAATTCTTCAGGGAGTATGACGCCTTATTCATATACAAGAAGAGCTCCTATCTTTACTTGATACTTGCATTCCCTTGGTTACTGAAATGGCCAAGGATAGTAAATAGTGTATAAAGGCTTAAATCTGTTTATTGGAGATGGAGAATTAAGTCAATAAGCAAGACTACAAGATCTGAGGTTTGTGAGTAAGATTAGCGCTTTGTGTAGTGGTGGAGCTATGGGGATTTCTGTGTATTCACCAATGCCTAATGTGATTTCCCCAAAGTCGCAGGTTAAAATAGACACCCAGATCCACACAACTATTCTTCAGGGAAGCTTTTTGGAGATCCAAGGGGTCAAAAACCTTCTACAAAAGAGGTTCTAACTTGCATAGGTGTTTTTAACCTATGTACGCTGGGGCAATCTCTATATTGCTGGGAAACTTAGCTCTGATAGCTCGCACAATTAGAACCAATATTTTAATAGCCTACTTACATTTAATACCCATTGATGAGATCATTTGCATCTGTGGGTTTGGAAGCCTTTGTGACGTTGGTTAGAAATGCCTTCCACTGTGGCGCTAGTCACATTTTTGATAATAGAAATCCTCAACAAATAACTTAAAAGGTAGGCTGGTGAGCTCTTAGAGTTTTACAATCTATTTTCCACGTCCACATACGATTTTGGAAGTATAAAGGGATCATACTAATGTGAATACAGGGATGCTTCCATAAGCGCTCATGACTTTATGAGAAAAACAAGGTAGAAGAGTACCAAGTTACTACTGAGCTTAAGGATTTGCTAACTTTAAGATTTCCAGTGCCTTTTGGGACCATCTAGTACTAAAAAAATTTCTAGTGCCTTATTAAAGTCCCTGGGTGTCTCATCTTTTGCTTGTTTAGAAAAAAGATAAAAGTCACCAGGTCATTATGGACTATCATAAGCTCAATGCAGTGATCCAGGAGGATAGTTAATCTCTTACACAATTTTTTTGACTCTTTGGCTCCTGACTGGGGCCCAATACTTCTCAGCGATGGATCTTGCAGAAGATACTGCAAATTATGTTTGCACCTAAGATCAAATCAAGTTCGCCTAATCGCAAAAAAGGGCTATTTTACCAACATACATGCCTCAGGGGCAAGTTTATCTACCTTGCCACTTTCCAAAATTTTTATGGACAGACACCTAGGTGACATGAAGTTGTCCTACATCCTGGTATACTTTGACATATTTACCATCTTCTCCAATACTTTCAAAGGTTATCTAGAGCATCTTCTTCAGGCTTTTAATCAACTCTGGGAGGCATCACTGAAACTCGATCCCTCACAATGCTCATTTTTCAGCCAGAAATCGAATTCTTTGGTCATAAGGTCACCAAGCGATAAATCAACCTTTACCCAACAAAGTCATTTCAATAGAAGAGATGACACCAACATAAAGTCCTAGCTCACACATATTTCCTAGGTATTGTGTGGTTATAGGCAATTTATAAAATGACTTTCTAACCCTGCTGAACCTTCAGTGTATCTACTGCATAGGAATGTCTCTTTCTAATGGTACCTAGAACAGAACCAGGCATTTATCACCTTTTATCACTGCTAGTCGCCCATCCTGTTTTGGTTCATTCAATTTTGATCACCCCATCATAATGTTCACTAATGCCAGAGACATGGCTGTGGGGCTATCTTGGATCAACTAGATGACAGCAAGTGGATACTCCTTTGGCTTATTTTAGCAAAGCTTTATCAAAGTATAAAAGAAAACAGTGTCACTGAGTGAGAGTATTTGGATGTACAACAAGCAATTAAGTAATTCTGTCTCTATTTATATGGGAACCACTTTATCATTTTCACCATCCACACATCATGAAAGGAGCCAGTATAATGAACTATTCTAATGGCTTTTAACAGATGGGCTCTCCAGCTACAAAGTTATGACTTTACCATATAAACCAGGCTGGTACAATCCACTAAAAAGCGAAAGTATTTATTATGGATGCCAATATTAAAAATTAGTACTAAAAGAAAATTAATGAAAGGAATATATTAGTTGTCCTATTCATAATAAATTGGAAACACCAGAATAATATGCCATTACAATCAATGTCCAAAAATGCACAGATACAGGACAGCATGTTGTATAAAATAGTTGACAGAAAGTGGCTACCCTACATGCAAACCTCTTATAAACCAAATAATCCTTAAAAGCGCACTCAAATGTAGGACATGGAGCAGTTAAGAAAACTATGAGTGGCTGAGTAAGTATTGATATTAAGATTAAATGCTGATACTTTACAGGAATTTATGGACGCCTTTCTAATGTTCAGGACCCAAATTGGCTAAGCCCTTGCTACCAGAATGAGGTTGTAGCTCCTTATTCACCTTTATAGTGTCATTAATATGGATGTAATAGGGCCCCTACCCATGGGCCTCCACGGTCATCTATAAATTATACTTGCAATTGGCTATCTCACCAAATGGGTTGAGGCCATTTCTGTCCCAGATGCTCAAGCTAAGGATACAATCATATTCCTGTTTCTTTATTTTTTCACCCAACATGGATGCACAAGGGTTTTGCACTTGGACAATGGGTTGAATTTCATATCCTAAATTGTAAATTAGCAAACCTTTATATTTAATATTAACCAGCTCTTGCTGCTCTTTTAATTCTTCTACTAATGGGGTAGTAGGACATAAAACGCTAATTTTTATTCTCCATAAGACGGCAGCCTCTGACCCCATACCATGGATCCATTACCTGACATTCACCCTATTAGCTTATCAAATAAGCTATCTCTGAATAACCAAAAACATCACCATTCCGGGTTCTGTATGGAAGAGAGACCTGACTTCATAGTAATGTACAGTCCTAAGTGGACTCCACTGCTCCTGAGGCTGCTGAGTTATTAGGAGGGTGCTACCTGATGATATAATCAAACTTCAAGTGCTTGCCAATTTAAGAGATCTTCCCAACAATCATGAAGAAGAATATGCAATTTAATGCTAGGCAGATAACTTTATTAATATACAATATCAGAGATCTCATAATATTTACAATAATTTTCCTGATAAGCGACCTAAAAAAGTTAGGCACTTCCTGGTTAGAGACTTTTCACTTGCTATATAGGGCTGGTTCGAAATATTCAACTATCAATATCATCCAAGGCACATAAGTTAATTTTATATATGCTAGGTTCTTGTGCCCATATGTTTCCCTACAACATGATCTTAAGGAGGGCAATGTCAGAGTTTGTACTTAATACAGTCCTATAATCAAGAAATTAAATTAACAAAACATTTAACCGTTCTCCTCTGGAACCAAGGTTTCTTGAATTGGATGTATTGTCAACAAATAGACCTCTGCCACTAAATGGCAAGGAATAATAATAGGGTTAAAGAATAGTCACCTGATAAAACTCTGTCCCAGTATCCAGGATTGCAACCTGAGAGCCCTAACACAATGGTAAGACAGCAATCCAGAACCACCCCAAAGAGAAGACTATGGATCAACCTCCTTACTGGATGAGGAGCAAAGATCCTGAATGAGGAGGACTCAGACGCCCTATCTGTCACAAGGCACTGAGCAATACAATAAACTCGGAATTTTTAAAATAATAAATTTCTATATATCTCCCCATATTTAATTATACATATGTTGCATCTCTTTGCATAGGTACAATAAAAATTATCAGAATCTAGAACATTTGCCAACTATAAGAGTCTGCAAACGTCAAAGTACCGCGCCATAACCTCTCAAAAGCCATAATGAACTTCAGTGCCATCTTAAAGGAAGTTAAGACTTTGTTACCTAGAGCTTTGGGCACCCAAAACTTTTTATAATACAGCTTCTCCCTACAAAAAAGCCAATATTGTTTGGAAAAACGAAAATGTGAACAGCTTTATTACCTGTTTGTTCTAATTTATGAAGGCAAACCCAAATACACTAAGTTGGCAACCATAGTAATTTATTTAGACTCTGAATGTTAGGAGCTGGTTATGCCATAATTTAGCTAAGTCGCCTAAATTACCTTAATGCCATAAATCTCATTGTACAGGAGTTTGGTGGAGCCAAATGGATGAATACATGGAAAACGCTGATCTTAAATTTCTTTTTCAACTAGGTTGTCTTTTATAGATTTTGCTTAACAGTTTTACCATGAGGTTAAGGTGCTATATGGAGCAAAGGTTCTGAGAACTTTTGACGCCCATATTGCTTTTCAACGTTCCTGCAAGTCACAAAAAATGTCATATTGGGTATTGTTACCAATGCTCAATGAGAGCCATAACATTGCCCAAATGGCTAACTACCTCTGCTAAATTGCTTTAACCTTTTGAGGCTCCCAACCCACTCAACTGGAGCCTTAAGAACTATTCATTAGTCTCACTTCTCAAATCAAAAGATTTTACCTGGTCTTGAAGCCTTGCTCTGATAAATTGGATGCTTTTTATATACTTTTCCACACTTGCAACCAGTCAGTTAGCATACTAGCCATTGCCATATAATAAACAAAATAAAGGTTTAAGTTGTATACCAAGAGACTGATGAAAATTTAGGAAAAAACGAAAAGAAATAAAAACCTACTTCTGACAGCTCTTGAAATACTAAATGATATCAAACGTAGTCTTTTTGAAAAACGTCTAAATTCCAGATATAAATTGCCCCAGAGCTTCACCTTTTTTAATTTTTAGAAATCATTAAAAATTTGGTAGTAGTATCCAAATATGGTACCTACAGTATGCGACGTTGAGTCAGTAGATATGTTAGTTGCAAAGCCTTAAATCCAGAAAACTGTAGCTACAAGAGCTTCTAGTCACCTCTGGTGATACCCTTAAAATTGAATGAGGTTAAGGTGGCTGTACCAATTGGAGTGTTAAGAATATCTAAGCCATAGTTATATGTATAGTTTAATTCTTACCTAGGTCAAGCTGAAAATCTAAAATGTTAAAATAAACTCTTTGAATGCTAATTATCATATAGTATGCATTCACGCATTATAGAAACAAGCTCAAGGTAAGAACTATTGTGGATATAAGTGCATAATCAATATTGTTTCTACTAAATTAGTAAAAAATTTTGATCTCACACCCATTACTGACCATTACAAAAGATACTTAACTGTGGGGCCCACGTTGATTACATATGAAGGGTCTTACAGTATGTTGCAGCTGAGTTTTTGTCACTAGTGATATCAGCTTTGACCATCACTTGGAAAAATCACAAATATGATTTTCAGTTTGGTATCTATTTTATGAGGACTTATTATATCAAAGATTATTAGAGGGAAATATTTTGGAAATACTAGGCCAAACTCTCCTATTTTATTATAATAATAAAGGACAATTTCTCATGCCATAAAATCAGGAGTTTGTAAATCTTGCTTTTAAGGATAATATGGTGCTAATTTGGCATCAACGGATTTTAAAAATACCTGAAGATTTCTCATCCAAATTATAGAAACAAAGGCATTCCTCTGAGGGCTAATTGTAATTTAACTATTCTAGTGGGTCTTCAAAATTTAAATGTATACTGAATCTAATATAAAAATACCTTAAGATTTATATGGTGAAATATTTGCGCCATTTTTATAATATGACTTGTAATCTGTCACTATGAATGGTTTTCATCTCTGACCATGGCAAAACATAAGTGCATTTAGTAATATAATTATAACCTATTCAGATTAAGTGACACAAATTGTTGCGTTATATGTATTGTCAGAAAATATAAATAGACAATAAGCCTAAATTATCAACTGTTGGATCATTACCTATCCACTAGAATCAAGGTGAAAAATTATTAATTACTGGGATTTAATATAGGTCATCAACAAGTTATCTGACCTCAGGCAAATATGGAAATTTTTTGGAACCAGAAATAATGAAACAGATATTAAGGAATTTAAAAAAGCTAGATTATCGCTTTTCTTTCTCATAACAATCACTTTAGTTACTACGATTTGATTTGAACAGCAAATTTGGATAATCACACACAGGAAAGATGGGCAACTTTAATAACAAAAATAATACAACATGGGCGAGCGTCGCGGCAAGCGGTGCACTTAATGGTGCAACTAAGGGCAAGAAACGCCCTGGAGGGGGACCAGGAACCCAATCTGCAAAGAAATCGCAAACTCAGACACCATCTGGGTCTATGGTATTTACTGTAAAGCACGCGCAATACATGTACACTCAATTCAACCAACCTTTGTCAAAGGTGGAACATGGGATCAGACTCTTCCTTGGGGATAAGTCACCAACCCTGTGGGAGAAAACATGTGATGCACAGCCCTCACTTTTCCCTCACGCGGTGTACATAGCCACCAACAACATGGCCGTGGCTGGATTGATATTGGTTTTGAAACAGCCAATGAAGCCAATGCTGCAGCAAAAATCTGCGTGGAAATTGCTCTCCCTGAGGGCAAAAAAATTGTGCATACTGCGCGCACCAGATGGAACAAAGCAAAAACTTTGTTCATCTCCTTTGACTCACTCCCCACCAACCTTCCTCATAAGGTAAACGAGGAGGAGCTCCGCAAAGGTCTTGTGGCCTACAGAGAAATCCAACAACTTGAATTACAGCAATTTTTCTTAATGCCCAACCTGTGCACAGGCAAAGCTATCACTGTAATCAACCCCTTCCCAGAAGTGGAAGAGGATTTATCCAGAATTCCCCGCGCAGCAGAATTTCACTTTGCATATGGGGGCCAGTCAGCTGCATTCTGAGTTACACCAGAATGCGCACCACCCATTTGCAACCACTGTGGCTCACTGGGCCACAAGGAACATGCATGCCCTGTAAAAGAGGGCTTAATAGAAAATGATTTTTGTGAAGAAGCTATGGACGAAGATAATGAAAACTTCGCCAAAATGACTGATGGCCACCACCCATTCCGCTGGGGTGAAGATGGACTATACTCCATTGTGGACCCAGTTACAAGTAAACAGCATAAAGCAGCACAAAAAGCCCGCAAGCGAGCAGCAGCTGAAGTGGCGGCACATGCAGAATCCGCCATCAACCATGGACAAATTTAGGAGGATATTTCAGATATTCACCAAAACAACCAATCAGAACAATATGCTCAGGTTGAAAATTTTCACAGTAACCAGACTGAGCCACAAAGCGTCATCAGTCATGCACATACTGAGGAACAATGCAACCGCAATTTGGGTGAAAATGCGGTGCACAATGCAACAAAGTTGAGCCTCAAAAATATAAAATCCAATCAACAACCTGCATCAAATCAACATGAGACCTGTGCAGGAAAAGTTAATGCAAATGCAAAAAACCGCAATTCCCTCCAATCATTGGGTCAGATCAAGGGAACCAACAATGGCAGTGAAAGAGTTGGAGTACAGACGCGGAGCATGGCCAAAATGAGCCACGGTGGGATAGGACCAGAGGGTCCTCCCAACCGCTCCTGAGGCGCCACGGGCACCTCAGTGTCAATAGGGATGTTAAATATCGCGGGAGCCAGGGCTCATACGTCCCAAGCCAAAAGCTGGCATTCCTGCGAAAACCTCTTGTAAACATCTTGGCCATCCAAGAAACCCACTGCCTACAAGGGGAAGAAGAATCCTGGTCAACCAGGGTCGCACCATCACAATCAGTATGGACATCTCACTGTGGGGTGATAGTCCAAAACAACAAAAATTCAAAATTACAAATTCATCATCACACTTGCACGGTTGAGTCCTGGTAGCAACAATTACATGCCAAGATGAAATAATTTTGTTAGCATGTATCTACACACCGTGCACTGCAACTGAGAGAAAAAAAATTTTGAAAAAATTTCTACCCTCACCCTCCCACCAGATATCATCATGTTAGGCGATTTCAACTGCTGGGATAACCCCAATACAGATCGATGGCCTAATCCCAGGGGATACCCACCTGGACACATTGAATATCGCACAATGAAGGCATCTCTTGGCTTACAGGATGCTCTTCCTCCCAATTCACCAATCCTTCCCCATATGACAAGACCCAACATACGTGAGGGACTGCTCATATCAATGAGTTATATTGACCACATCCTCATCCCACAATCCCACCACTCAAGAATCTCTAAATTTACAACAAAAAAGATCAATTTCTCTGATCACCAATTAGTTACGGTGCAGTTAGTGCCAACCCAATCCCACACACAGGTGTCGCCTTGGAGAAAGCTTCACCCAGAAAATATAAGATTGCCTGAGTTATCTGACTGGGTTGAAAACAAGGCTACAAACCCAGAATTCACAGCCCCATTCACTTTGGATCCCATCGGAACATGGGAAATTTTCAAAAAAGATTTAAACAAAACCCGCCATATTGCATCACGCAAGTACACCGCGGACACAGCCACAATCAAGCATACCTTGGCAGAACTAGACCACCTGGAAATAAATACTCTGAGATCTGGCTATAGCCCTAATTGGGGATGCAAATGGGCAGAAATTTCAGCCTGACTTAACAATCTCATCTTTGAACACCAACACAGAATCAAAGTATTGAACAAAGGTAAGTTCATAAAGGAAGGCGAAACCTGTTTGACATACTTTTTCTGCCAATTCCACTCCCGCGGAAACCAGCCCATGTGCACAAAGGTCCGCAAGACCAATGGCACTGTGGCAACTGACCCTGAGGAGGTCAAGGCGGAAGTACACCGCTATTATACCGAATTATATCGCAATATGCCAACAGATCCTCAAAAAATTAAAGAATTTATTCAAACTGCCAAGATACAAAGTACACCACCAAATTACAATATACTATCCCTCATCACACGGGAGGAGCTTTAGGAAACAATTCGCGGTGCACCACGTAGGAAATGCCCAGGGCCTGATGGGATACCCTACGAATTTTACAAAAAATATTTTCAACAAATCGCCCCCCTCCTATTGGCGTCAATGAACCAGAGTTTTTTGGAAACACGCCTATTACCAGGAGGCCATGAATACTACGTTATAACCTTGTATAAAAAGTGTGACAAGTTGGACCTGGCCAACTGGCGCCCAATTGCACTCTCCAACACTGACACAAAAATTCTAACAAAAATTATAGCAGCTAGATTAGGCGCAATTGCATCTGACGTCCTATCACCCAACCAGTTTGGGTTTATACCAGGGCGTTCAATATGGAACAACATTAACCCTGTTGCAAATATTTGCCAATCCAAAGTAACTGGTGCCCTGGTCTTCTTGGATCAGGAAAAGGCGTATGACCGTGTTAGCTGGCCATACCTAAAAGAATGTCTACATGCCTTCAAACTCCCACCAAGGTTCATAAAATGGGCGATGCTCCTAACAGAATCTGCAACCATGGCTGTATGCGGCCCTGGATTCCTAACAAACAAGATTAAACCACACAGAGGGCTCAAACAAGGGGATCCACTCAGCCCACTGCTATAAAATTTCAGCTTTGACCCGATCCTCTGAGTAACTGACTCACGTCTCATGGGGATAACCGCACAAGGACAACCCACAGTCAAGATACTGGCCTTTTCAGATGACTGCTTAGCAGGTATAGCAAACAATGAAGATGCCCGACAGCTGGAACACACTCTATAGGAATACTCCAAGGTGAGCAATGCATCGCTCAACAAAAGGAAGACAAAAATTATCCTCTTAGGCAAATACACAAACAATTGGGCCACAACGTCAGAACCTCACGCCAACACTCGAAGAAAAATTCCAATTATATTACCCTTTGCAACACCTCCCACCACCACTCCTGTCTGACACCTTAGAATCTGGCTAGAATCAGGGGGATATGCTAATGAGACTATGGAAATTAACCTGTTACAACGGGTATCCAAACGCGTCGCCTCCCTCAAGGGAAGAACCCCAGGATTAACAGGACGAGTTACAGTTGCTAACTCGCTCATCCTCCCAATACTGTGGTACCAGGCCCATGCGATAGCCTTCTCACCTACCTTTATAACCTCAATTCGCGCGCTTATCCAGGGCTGGCTGTGGCCTGGCTCTCACCCTCCTATACGGATGGAAACACTATTTGGCCCACGCTCAAGCGGAGGCATGGGACTAATAGATTTTGAGAGCCATGCCAATCACATCCTAGGTACCTGGATAAAGAAATTCTTGCTCCAGACCTCCCGCAACAACATTGGTCCAGTGCAGCAAGGACTAACTTTGCACAGGCGCTCAAATTAACCAACCCACACAGTCCACCCAGACTAATAAAATACCTTGCCAAGAACCCTACTGCAACGGGTCCACATGGAACCTCCCCTCATTTCAAACATATCCTCTGAACTATCCGCCATATGGGATGGACCATAGAGAACATGGGTACTATACAGGGAAGGGGACGACCCAGCCCCCAATTCAAATTAAGAAACCCAGAAAACCACCCCAGAGGGATATGCTCGCAACAACCCCAAGCATAGCTAGGATAGAATACCTAGATATGCTGGACATTTCCTATGATTTAACCACACAGAAATCAATGTGGAAAATGACACACCACCCACTCATACAACCAAGGATAAGAGCAAACGCCTGGCGCTGTTTGAGAAGGACATATAGGATGGCGGATTGCTCCAACTCCCTCCAAAAAACATGTGCAGTATGTGGAGGGGAGGGATCCCTAAATCACCGCCTAGAAACATGCCCCCCAACCAAAGTTATATGGCAGGAAGTCGCACGCCTGCTCAAGATTCAAAACGAACAGGAATTCTTGATATCAAAATAGTATCTTCGCGCTCCAGATTGAGTCACCAATCCCATCTACCCTCCGCTCCCTAATAATAACCATTGCAATGTGGACAATCCACACTTTTGCATTAGATGCGTTCAAGTGCACGGTCCCAACCATTCATGGAGTTATTAACAGATTCCATGTCCACTTACTAGAGCACTTCCAAGCCTGGCTCTATGGATATATGAGACCAAGACAAAAAGCGCTCATAGAATCATGGTTCCCACTCTGGTTCCTCCACACAGACCCTTTCCTTCACACCTGCTCCATAGCAGGGGAAACCCCCACGGAGTAGTGCACCAACCCCCCATATCTGGCAGTCCCGCTGGTAACAGGAGTAACTTGAGTACCCTGGGGTGCCCAGTTTTTATATTTGTTAGTTATTCTCTTAGTTTCACATATATTCGGTAATGTCTGTCCCCTGGTCGGCTTACCTCAGTTAAATAAAATTTTTATTTTTTTTCTTTAGATACAATCTTTTAAGTCTTTGCTGATGACCCAATTCTTTATACAATAATTAGTGATGTTTTCATCATATTGGCATCTGTTACCGTCTTGGCAATGACCTTGAATAGACCCAACCATAGGGCGTCAAACTTGTTTTTTATTTCAAATTTTAGGTATTGCATTAGTCAACCCTCTCCATACATGAATTTCATGAGCGATGGTTGATTTTAATCCCCCCATTTCTTCAACTAATTCTTCTTTCCAGTGTTGTGGTGAATGCTTGTGATTGCAATTTAATCATGATGTTCGCCAGTCAGATTAAATATTGCCTGAGCTCATCCCCAAAGTTGGCTCTACTGCTAAATACAAGCTTGGTAGTAGAGGCTCTTCTTCAATTAAGAATTTGAACACTGTTTTTCATGTCGCCATATGGTAACTGTTGTTATATATGAAGGTAACTAAACTCAGAAAGATTTAATTTGGAGGTTTTTCATCCTCCTAAATTTCTAATCATTTCATACAGAGTTCTGTTAACTCTCTCTAATAAATCTTTAAAGTCTGTATGGTAATGAAGGAACACTGCTCCTCAGATCCTCATTAATTCATCCAGCCTTGGAATCACATAATACATAAATTTGGTTCCGTTAACACTGAGTAATACTTGCAGGCGTCCATGCTGGTACAAAGCCTGGTCCAGTATGGATCTCGCAGTGCTCGTTGCATTTACTCTGCTCAAGCCTTTAGCCTTAATCCATCTAGTTAGATGGTCTATTGCATCTATAACTTAATTTACCCCCCTCAGTACTAACACTCAAGGGTCACATCTTATCTACTGACACTGTGTGCCAAGCGAACCAATTGTATAATAGCTGGTATCCCATCACATTCTTGTAGGGTCTTGTAAGTTAATATTCCACGCAACAGGTTAAATAATCTTCTACATCTTAATTGATCAAAATTCAGTAGTACTGGCTTAGATATCCATTGTTTTATTAGGATTTCATGCACTATGACTTTATGTGCAGCTTTTATAATCTCTGAGCTTTCCAATGGTTTATGGATTAAGTACCATTCTCCATCATTTGATTTATACAACTGTCCATTTTTCATCTTGGTATTTTATCTTGATTCCTTCAGCGCGCTTTATTCTCCTAGAATCCATCCCTTATATTTCTTTAATTATCCGTTGTAATAGTTCACCTGCTTGCTGATACATGACTTGAATGAGGTAATATTAACAATACACTGGCTTTTTGATGAGCTGTTCCCATCTTGTATAATCATAAAATAATATGTTTGAATCTTAAAAGCCCATTGAGACAGTCGCCCCTCTTGGTCTTTTTGAATATGCAACCAGCGTAGAGATGAGTTTCAGTCATGGTCTTTAAATGCGTTCCATGAATATACACTCAAAAATTTGTTTTTAGGCATATGTCATTGCAAGGCAATTGCGCTCATCATCATGGTTAGTTCCTTTCCAATGGCATCAATGTCCGACTTACATATGTCACCAGATGCTTCTCCTAACCATCGTCTACTTGACTTAGAATGGCTCTGATCACCATTTATGATGCATCCATCTGAATTATAAACTCCTGAATGAAATCTATGCCCTTTAGAACAGGTCTAGTCAATATAAATTTCTGAGCATATTTGACGCAACTTGGGCCTCCTCATTCCATATGATCCTTTTTCCAGGTTCTTCATTAGGTGGTATAAAAGATTAGCAATTCTAAAAAACCTTTGATAGATAACTGTTGGGGAATTTATATGACTGGATGATAAACCTAAATAATACAATGGAGGATTATTGTTTATCCGTCAAGATTGGATCAAGGGTATTGATTAACTAGTAATTTAATATGGGTTGATGCTAAGCGAGTCAATATCAGCTCAAATGTGGGAATTAACCAAAATCCCAATGATGAGGCGAGCACAATAGAATGACAGAGAAGCTGAGTGCTGCACGAATGGGCTGAAGAATGGCCATAGATATGAGTGATAAAGGTTAATAACGAAGAATAAAATGAAATTCTCTTTTGTGAATAAAAGTAATGGATTCTAAGCTGTAATATTGAAGAGGAACGGTAGTGTACTCTGCCATTTAACTATAAAATTAGTGTTCAATGGAGCCTTCAGCTTTATTTTATAAGTTTTTTTACATATGTTTGAGGAACGACAATCCTCATATCATCATTCTATTACTTCATTGGGGAAGCTCCAGTGCAGCCCTTAAGCGGATTACAACCTATTCCAGCAATTTTTATAACAGTGGTGCTCACTATAGGGGGCCTTCTGATATAACTATAAGCCAAGTATTAGACCATGGCGCGACCTGTTAGCAACTGTGAGAAACCATTTCAGTCTACTGAGCTGGCGCTGTACGTTGACATCAAGCTTGCTTTAAAAAAATGCTCTGAACTTAAGACGAGCTCCTTCATGATTGGGAAGTGGCAATGAATTAATTTAACAGAATATTCACTCAGCTGCGTGTTCTTGAAAGACAGATTAAACAGTTATTGAACTGCCCCAACGACATTTGACGAGCAAACAGGGGATGATAAAAAGGAAACAAACTTTAAGGTAGATACAAAGTGAAGTAAGCCGCAGCGTTACTGCGCGCTGCCCAAGCAGGAAGTATGAGTCAGTTTACATCCAGTGGGATCTCAGAGGATAATTACTCCTTGCCAAAGAGAATTCCTCATATTTTTGCTGTGGTGCCAGTGGAAGAGGGTCAGTCTGCTTCCCATCCTGCGGATAAACGATGACCTCTATTCTTACCATGCCATCCCCTCACCAAGAAGTAAGTTACGTCCCCCTAAGAAGTGCCCCAGGTTGCTCTCAGAGCTCATAGTTTTTAACGAAATGAGAAATTTTGCATTGATAAGTTGCCTTCGTTCAATTAAAATGAAAATATGCATGGCTTTTTTTAAAAAGTTTGAGTTTATGGTAGAAGGGGCATCAGATCATAAAAAAGACCAAGTTGTTGATATCTTCTCTAGACGTCAAGAACGCTGACCAAGTCACCTGTTATCTGATAGATACCTCTGATACCTACCAGGAGGTTAAGAGTACTGTTTTTGGATTGTTTGGGGCATAGAAAAGATGTCCCAGAGGAAGGAGAATTTTTTAACAGTGGGGTTCCAGCAGAATGAGACGTTGAGGGAATTCGCTGATCAGTTCACCTCAGAGGCGCATGCCTTGGTGTGAGCAGGAATGCTATCTGAGGCCGATGTGGGAATTTCAATGACCTTGGAAGTAAAGCCACACTGAGAGTTATTCAATACAATGGCTCCTGTCTTACAAGAAAATGTACCAGTGCAAAAAGTCGTCAATTATCTGAGCCTTCAAGCTGCAACGTTTAGCCCTCCTAACTCTGAACAAAAGTTTGCAATGTAGGCTGCAGGGACTCCTTCCTTGAGTAATGTGTACTGACATTCTTTGATTCCTCTGACAAGCCCCTAGCCTTCTATAACTATTTTCTGCGTCCTCATCCAAATTACAACCCTGCGGCTAACCCTTGACTTGGGCTTTTTACTGATATACGGGTCTAAGACCTCTTGAGAGTAACCTGAGACAATTATGGTCAACTGGGGCATATTTCGTTTCACTGCCCTACTAAGTAGCAACTTCATGTCATGCAGCTGGATCAGCACAATCATGGAAAAGACCAAGTGGAGTAGAGATGGGACCCTCTACTTCTGCTTCTTTTAACCACAACTGTCACAGTTGACCTGAATGAGTCATCTCTTGCTAAGTTTTTCCAATACAACGATGAACTGTTATATCAGTTGCTGGCTGACAACATGCACATGTTGACTCACGCTCAAGCCAAAGAAGTTGGCATGGAGGAGGGTCAGTAAGAAACCCCAATGCATTACGTATGTCAAATCCTAGAACAAGCCACCTCTGATGAACCTCATCTTCATCAGTTGTGCCCTTGCTGAAAGGGGTCAATATTGCGACCTTGTAAATGCTTTTATTAAGAAGTACCCCAAGGTTGGAGTAGGTATTATGCAATTCCTTGAAAACAAGATTCCTTGGACGTTCACGTATTAAGTAACCAAAACTTTTCTTATTCTGAATGTATATATTTTGACATTTTTGTTGCAAAAAAACAAAGTTTACGTAATCATAGACACCAGCGCCCCAGTTAATATAGTCTCCACAAGGATGGTAGCTAAGTTACTATTGAAACCTGACTTGGAGCTTAAGATGGTATATGGGGCTTCCAGAACGGCATGCATGTCTTAAAAGGAGCTTAAAATGCGCTTCCTTTGCAGTTTGGGTCAATTTCCATTTCAGCACCTTCAATTGTATTGCTAAATAATAACTATGATATGCTGATAGGAGCAGCCTTTATGTGCCATTTTGGTGCGGTAGTCAATATGGCAGTGGATACTTTTGAAATATTGGGCCAACGGATCCCAGTTTATTTCACTTCTAAAGGGGTGCCCAAGGATTCCAATTGCTTGAGATAAATTAAGGTCACTTAAATTGATGAAATAATCCCTGTACGCTATCAGCAAAAGAAAAACAAAACCAACGTTCTCCCCAGCCATATATATATAAGTACCAAGGGTTACAACTTTGATCCGCTGCTGCCATATTGATCCCCTCTGGTCACTAAGATATAGTGGGCACAGAGCTAGAGATTGATACCAACTGTGCTTTATGGTGAGATTATCATCCCTTATCAGCAATTACGCTCTGAGCCTCATGCGGCTCTGGGTATTAGCTTACTTGGACATGAGGAAATCATATTATTAGCAAATTTGCAAAAAGTACCGCTGAGGATCTGGAGTTACCAAGTGGTGGCTTATCTGCATCTGACCCCGTAGATGAGGTCCTGCAGTTCCACAAATTCAGTTCATTGGATAAATTTGGTCTTCCCAATGGACCTCAGTCTAGCATAATGGTAGTGGTTCAGGTGAAATTTTAAAAGGGCTATTAGAAGATCAGAAGAATTGGTCCATATCTTAATTTGAAGAGTATCAAGACCTCTTCATGGCTAATGATCATGACTTAGGTTGCACTCATGGCGTCATCGATTGGGTGGACACTGGAGATCACCATCCCATCTGGTCTCGGTCAATCTGTCAATTATGGATTGCTTAAGAGGTAGCTTTGGATGAAATAAGGAAGCTGTTGGATTAGGGTATGCTGAAGACATCTAAAAGTCCCTAGGCTTAGCCTGTATTACTGTTAAAAAAGAGATGGCACAATCTGGGCAGCTAAATGACTATTAAAAGCTGAAATCTGTCACCATAAAAGACTCATATCCACCGCCGCATAATGATAACACTTTAGACCAACTAGGTTGTGCTGCTATTTCTCTAGCTATGGACCTCATTTTGGGGCTCTGTCAGATTGAGTTGCCCACAGCAAAATGATAAAAGTGTACTATGATCACAGCCAAGGGGTTATTTCAGCCCACCCATATAATGAAGGGGCTGTTTAAAGCCCCAGCTACATTTCAGAGGGCTATGGACACTGTTCTAGATGACCTCAAGCTCTCATGTGTTCTGTGTATCTTGATGACATTACATCTTTTTTCAAACGTTCTTGGAGCACCTTAATCATTTATAAGAGGTTTCCGCTGACTCACAGTGGCCAAGGTTAGAAATCAAATTTCTGCAAGTGTCACTCCTTTAAAGATCATTTAGAGTACCTTGGGTTCGTGGTAGACGCTATGGGACTAAAACCACAACTATCTAAGATAGAAGCCATAAAATAATGATCCAACTAGGTACCAAGCATTATATACAAGTTTTTTAGGCATGGGTAGGTATTATAGACAGAACGTCCCCTAATTTCAGTTGCATAGGTGCCCCTCTCTTCGAGCTCCTATGTTAAGATGCTACTTTTGAATGGATAAAATGGCGTCAGAGTGCCTTTGATATTCTCCAGATGGCGTGGTTAGTGCCCTGGTGTTACAATATCCTAACTTTGAAAAAGAGTTTATTATTCATACAGATGCCTCTCTTTCTGCTGTGAAAGCAGTATTATCTCAACTGGATGACGACTGGATAGAACACCCTAGCGCTTACTGCAGTCAGAGTTTGAATTTCCACAAGAAGAATTACACTGTGATGGAGTGGAAGTGCTTAGCTGTGATCTATGAATATAAGCAGCTTCATTATAACTTCATAGATTAAAATTCAAGGTTGTGACTGATCATGCATTGTTGCATTGGTTAGAAATTTTTGAGCCAGAGGGACGCCTTGTTAGATGGTCATTAAGCTTCAGACCTACAATTTTTAAATACTTCACTGTCCCATAGCAAGGCATCAAAATGCTGACTGCCTATCTTATATAAAGATAATTGCGGTAATGGTTGATCTAGTTGATTTTCTGTATGAAAAAATTGTCAGTGGTAGATATGCAGACGAACTACCTCAAGTTATTTGGGCACTAGATAGGATGATGGTTGATAAGGTCTGTAAAAACAGTGAGTTATTCAAGTGGATTGGTGACAATATGCTAAGTTTACCAAAACCCTCTGCTCAACTGAAAATTATTTTAAGCGCATAAAGCATTAGGTCGCAGAGGGTTACACAAAACGTTAGAGTTCTTGTAACCGCACTACTATTGGGAGAGTATGAACTTTGACATGATTGAAATTATTTCTTGTTGCCACCAATGTCAAATTAAAAATCCATTCCTTCAGAAGGTATCTTATTTTTAGTGAATCCCCAGTTTTCATGGACATGGTATCCATTGATGTTGTGGGCCCTTTACTAACAGGCACAAATCTCTCCAAGTATGTTTTTAGTAATAAATCATTTAACCAGGTGGGTAAAGTAAAGAGCGATATGTGATTTGGGGGCGGTCACCATTGCCAAGTTCATAAATGGAATGCATAATCCAATGGCACAGCTGTCCACAGTTCATCTCACTGACAATGGAACTAAATTCACCTCACACATTCTCCCCAAGTTGAACAAATTAATGGCCATCCGCGGGACTCTAACAACCCCATACCATCCTTAAGCTAAAGGAATGGTCAAAAGGGTTAATGGAACACTAGTGAATAAACTCAGGAAGCTGGTGACAAATAGACTGTAAAAGTTGATGTAACCTCCTTTCCACCATCGTTAGCTTACAACATCAGTTTTATATAACATTTGAAATATTCTTCTTCAGATGTTTTATGGAAGGCATCTCTCCCTGCCTGCATCACTTTACTCCAGAGTAGAGGACACTGGCGTAGTAGATCTGCAACGCTACTTGACGACTTTGACGTCCATGTAATTAAGATCAAGACTGAATCATACTCATTAAGCCTGACTAAAAAGATCAAAGTTCATGATTCTGTTAAGCTAAAGTGTAGTGGACTCCCACAGTTCGCAATAGGGGAGAGTGTTCTCTTCCATGAACAGCGTGGGTTTGGGTGGCGGAATTAGTTAGCTAGTATATAGATCAAGCCTTTTGAGATACTAGAGAAAACTGGTGTGGATGACTACACCATAAGGTTCCAGCAAGTGGTTGAATTATCAACTAAGTACATGATATGTTCCTTAGGGCATATAACCAATAATATAGATGTATATAAAAAACAGAATAAAAATATAATAATATTCTTATACAATGTACAATTAAGAACTGTTCAGTAAAGAAAGTTTATATGAACCAAAGCACAATATACCTTAATCAGGACGTCTCAGGATCTCATCTCTTCCTCTGATTTTTACAGTGGGACTTGTCTTTTAACTGATGGGATCCATATTTCTTTCATTTCTGCTGCTTTATGGATGGTTCAGTTTCACTATTCTTCATTGGTTGGTGGGGGGAGAGACTGCATTATAGGGGGCGAGGGTCAGTACCAGCACAGGAGATGCCACATTAGCAGATTATGGAGAGTTTGCAGCAGCGTTACTGTGAGAGGACGTAGAATTAGGTTCCCAGGATAAAAGTCAGGTAGGCAACAACTCAACAAGGTGATTAAAGAAAATGCACTCCTGTCCCATCAAGAACAAGGCCCAAAACCACATCCGCTGATGGGCATAGGATATCAAGGAGTACGTGATGAAGGGGGGTGGTCTTATAGTGGCCTGCAAATAGGGAGATGAGTTCCATCTCTGAAAGAAAAGGTTGTGCCAAGCGCTAGATAATCCACCAGGAAGTCATTCATCCTGGAATAGGAATTTAGAAAAGGAGCAGTCACTGAATATGCTTCTTGATAGGTCCACTCAAGGGACGCCTGATGCCATTCCATCACCAAACCTAACTCGCCTACAGAAAGGAAGAAAACCATGTTCCCAAGGAGCGCCATTATGGGGAGGTACTGGACCATGCTGTTGGAGTCAAGAGCTGCAAATGCTGCTGCAACCCCAGACCACATATGGTTCAGCTGATTGTTCTGAAAAATCACCCCTAGTGAATGAATTTAGGTTGGAGTGCGGGGGAAGGACCCCAACCAGCTGGCTAGCATCCATTGCACAAAGCATAACTTCTGCCGGACAGCCTATACTGCTGAATGAGGCTCAGCAATAAGTGGAAGCACTATATGGCTAAAGCCATATATTTAGGAGCCATGCCGCTTTATTAAATAAAGGGCCTCTGCTCCGTCCCCCACTCCAGCATAATTGTGCCACTAGATTGCTGAAGGGCACATGCAAGAATGCCATATGGCTGATGAATTCAGGGTGGAGCTCCTCCTGAGACAAGATGGTCGAGGTATCTACCTCTGGCACTCCCTTGTAGCTTGGGGTAAGGTGGAACTGGGGAATAATAATTCTTCCTGGGTCACCCACATCTGCTCCATACCATATTCAAAGAAATTCCGCAGGGGCTTGGGGACATGGTTGTTGTTGAAATTCAGAGAACATTGGGGAAGCGTTCATAGAAACGGTGCTGAAGCTTGTTATCCAGTCAAGTGGGTTAATGTCAGGAATTTTATATGACTGGATGATAAGCATAAATAATTAATGGCAGATCATTAGTTATCCAATAAGATTGGGTCAAGGGCAATGATTATCTATTGATCCAGTATCGGTTGATGCTAAGTGATTTGACCTTTGGCTAAAATGTGGAAATCCGCTGAGATCCCCAATGATGAGGCAAGCATTTTAAAAGGATAGAGAAGCTGATTAGCTGCGCTAATGGGCTAAAGAATGGCCAAAGAGATGAGTGATAAAGGGAAAGAACGAAGAATGAAAGTGGTTTCTTTTGAGTGGATACAAGTAGTGGGTTCTATGTTGTTACATTGAAGAAGACCAGTAGTTGAATCTGCCATTTAACAACAAAGATAGTGTTCTCTGGAGCCTTTATATTTATTTTATAAGTTTATTACATTTTTTGAGGAACGACGATCCTCATATCATCTTTCCATTGCTTCATTAGGAAAACTCTAGTGCAACACTTTGGCGGATCACAACCTATTCTGCCAGATTTTACAACAATAGCAATAGTAACAGACTATCCCAAGAAAAAATTATATGTCCCAAACACTCTTCAGTAATGAAAACCCGTTCATTGGCATTTATTTTCTGTAGCTGCAGCTGTAATCTGCCAGAATATATCACAAACTTTGAAAATTCAAGCTCTTTTTTAAGAAATGGCACTTTCTTGGCTCATTTAAATTCACCATTGCTAGGCATTTGACACTTCATTAATATGTTCCGGATGATTGGTGAATATCTTACTGAAAATGTTGATGGTGTCCAATTACACTAAAAAGCAGGGCGACTTAAGACTACTCAATATGGAATTCATTGCCCGCTGGAAGGTAGCTGGCGTGTTACATAATCCCTTGAGCATTCTTGTCAGCTAGGATAGCAAATGTGCAGTAAATTACTACACACTTCTTATGGTCTTCTTTTGAAAAATCTATCCGCCAATATCCTGAGATAATATCCGTCACTAAAGGATATTTGCTTCTATAGACAATTGAGCGTGTTGTCTTTCCTCAGCAGCAAAGTGAATCCTTAGTAAGTGATTTTATTCAATCAATGTTAATTAATCATCATCTCAATTTGATTTAGCTTTTTCTTCACACTAAGTATCAGACTTATTTATAAACTTGTTGAAGGTGTGAGGATCCCATGCTCAATCAGTTTACTGATTTCTTTGCTGAATGCTTCAGCAGCTTTAAATTGTCATATAGGTCACTTATATTGGTGGGTATACACAGTGTTAACCTTATGGACTTCAATCAATCACATCCAAGATCATGATCATCCTAGGAAAATATCACCCAATATTTTTTGAACAATTTGTGGCACTTCTTCTTGCCAAATTTTATTTCTTAGCAAGTTGCTCACAATCAACCAGTACACTAATGCTTTTGGAAACATCAGCTGATAATCCCATTTCTGCTAGCGTTCCATTATCATGGAGTTCTTTAATTTCTGCCATCAGGATTAAATGCGCAAATGCAATATTTTAATTTTTCTCTCCACCTTCATTGTTTTTTGCTCGGATTGTCCAGTAGAACCCAGAATTTACCATGGCCTGGATTTATTCTCCCCAGAGCTACACAAGGCTCCAATTTTTTTCTTCATAAGGTTATGACTTCTCCATATAGTTGTTTCAAGGTTTCTAGTGCTAACTTTTGTTTACTACCATTTGCGTTCCCAGAAGATTGGTATTCATCATTTTTGTTCTCAACAGTATTTCAAATTTAAGAAGTATTTGCGTCAACATTTACCTAAATTTTCTTCCATCCAACTTGTATTGGATGGTAAATATACTGTCATTGTAAATTAGATTTACAAAATTATCCTTTGTCAGTAAAGTTTTATCTTTTTGCTGATATACCAAGGGCAGCATTTACCCCAAACTGTTAGGGTATACTTCTCAAAATCGCAATAGACACCATATTTCTCAGGATTTTGTTACAATGAGGATGTCATAATTTTGATTTGCAGTACTATAGTAGGAGATGATACATGCAAAATGAACTGGATAGGTAATGCACTGTATGCTCTACAAGTGTTGTGGTATATAGTCTGATAGTTCCCTTATTTTTTTCAGTGCTATATTCTCTGATGAAATCTTCATTCATTTCAACAATTTGGACAAAACAATATTAATGGATGCTCCACTGTCAATTATTGTCCATATCCTTACTTAATTGACTATAATGTCCATATATGAATACTAAGAGTATTGCATTAAAATGTTTACTGAGTAAATCATTTTATTATTCGCCAAGAAAAAAAATTAATAATTGATTGTGTGGAAAATCAGGAAAGGATTCTTTGATCATGCTTAATAGGGAGAGAAACATTTTGCTTTGTCATGTCTTATCTTGAGTAAGTCTTATGTGCTTTTAGCAGACATGATCTCTTCTGATAGCTGATGAGCATATGGCTAAGCAACTTCTTTCATAATTTCAGGTTCTATCCCATTTTCCTTTGCTCGGATAATCACATTTACATCCAAATTAACCACCTGGTAGAGCAGATAAGGCGTGTCTTCAATTTATAAATAAATTAGAAATTTAGGTCATCATTCAATATGTTAGGGGGAACAGGTTTGAATGCAGTGCTAGATTGTTCCTTATCTAGACTGCTAGTTCTTTTCCAGAATCTTGAACTGTTTCCTTCTCTTTAGCCTTCACCAGAGTAACTTGCTCTTTAGGTTTCTTATAACAACATTAAGCAACCATATGGCCAGGTTTTCCACATTAGTGGCAGCGGATTTGAGGTTTGTCCACTCATTTTGGGGCTTCAGGATCATTTCTCATAACAACTCAAATCTTTTGTTCTTTATTGGGCTTGGCAACTTTTACTGTATTCTGATTTTTGGCAGAAATGGCCTTAAAGGTTTGGTTAGGTGCTTTATGGTTGTTCCTAGAATTTTGAGATATTACATCATCTATGATGTGGAAGTTTGGTTCATCAGTGCTGACTCTATAATACAGCGAAAATCTCTGTAGGGTTGAAGCGCTGTCTGCATAATTATGTGCGCATCAAAATCTGATAACACTTTTACGCCAGCCAGGATCTGCAATTCCTGGTAAATTATTTGGTGAAAGCTCCTAGTGTTTCATCCCTCTTAAGCTGAATTCCCATAAATTTATGTTTATAGTTGGCCATCTGTGTAGGGCTACCAAATTCAGTCATGATTGTTTCTTTGGTGCCAATTTACATCTGATTATTCCTGTTAAAATGGGGCAACACTAGATTTTGACATGTAGTGTCTAGGCAGTTCAACACAGCTACTGAATTCTGTTGGTTACCATATCCAAACATTGTCATATTGAAAAGGCGTAAAAACGCTTGTGAATTATACCAGTGAAATGTAGGTTAGTCTGGCATATTCTGAAATTCTTCTGTTTCTCTGCTGGCAGGGGATTCCTGCTTGGCAACTTGACTAATGATAGGTTTATCTTTGGGAATCATCTCCAAAATGGCAGTGAAGGATCCAAGCATTTTCTTCATGGTTTGTCCTTTCCCAACTGGATTTTCGTGCATCTTGTTGTCAGCTTCATTCTTCTCCATCTGTGCGCAATCACGCTTGTAATATTTGAGTCCTATGCACTTGATATTCATGCCATGTCTTCATACATCCAGTGAGAGTGTTCTTTATCTGCTTCTCATTCAGTTTTCTGGAGTTTTATCTCCTTAACTAATTCAGTCTCCTTTCACTTTAATTAGGTGACCTTCCTATAAAAGTTTGTGTATTGACCTTTCTGATTTGTTCAATTTATTCCTTGCTTTTGTCACACATTCCTCAAAATTAGCAAGTTTGACTTATTATGCCAATTTTACAGCATTGTTATTAACAGTTTCTAGTTCCATCCAAAGCTTCTTAAGTTCATTCTTGTAAGATATTACTGATATCTTCTTCTATTAATTTGCCTTGAAAACTTAACTACCTTGTAGTGAGCACCAAATGTATACTTTTGACTAGGGTTACTTGCTGTAGCTCTTAAATCTACTACACAGGTTCTGATGTGCGCTGTAATAGATCATTGATAATTTTGAATAGGTTGGATATAACATGAAGACTATTACCCTAGTTAGATTCTCTAGGCCAAGTTGAGTACTGTCTCCGATGCTAGAAGGTGCTAACGCTCTTCTAATCTATAAAGGGATTTTTGGAAAGCAAGGGGTTTTCTCTGAATCTTCCTTATGGTGGAAATTAATCTACTATTAGGTTTATATTTTCTCCATTTCTCTCTTGATGCAGGAGCCCATGGAGATCTTGGTAGCAATAAAATGAACAAAGGATATCCTATCTTTAAACTCTAGTCCCAAGATTAAATATATGCACTAAATGTAAGAGAGTTTAGATTATTAAAAATAATATATTTCTATAGATCTTCAAGTCTCTTTTATTAATAAAATACAAGGGAATCAATAGGGAAATATGGTGCCAAACTCTTCTGTTATTGCCCCAATAAGAAATGGCAGCTGTTGCTGATGAAATACCCTCCAAAGTCATATCAAATGATGACCTTCTCATTTATCTAGTCAGATTCTGCCACCAACTAGAACTACAACCCCTTCTAGGTTTGTTACTGAAGAGTGTTCCAACACCTTCACTCAACCCTAGCAGATTATCCTTATTAAGCCAGAAACCTTCTAGGTGAAATGATCTTTTAATCTTCAATAGCGGGCCATGTCACCCTTTATGCTAACCTGCAAGTTGCTGCCAACAAATGATTTGTCAACACTCAGAAACTGCTTTTAACCCTTATCTACTGGCAACAAACCCCAATTTATTCAAACAAGAATTTAAATAATAATTTTTAAACTAACAACTAAATCACTTGTAATCATTTTCAGAAACTATCCCCTTAAAACATCAATAATCTGAGAGAATTAGATCCTGGCAAATTAGCTTATATCTATAAGGAAATATAACAATATATACCATATTAATGATAACTCCCATAACATTATAGGTTTTCTTATAATAAATTTCCCCTATCAGATAAAGCAGGTAATAATTATAATTATTTAAGCTGGATGATGTGTGTATTCTAAAATCCCAACAATGTGAAATATCTTTATAAACACTGAAATATACAGGTACTAGAACAGAAATTTGTACTATAACAAAAAGGTTTATATTGTCTTGCCTCAATAACTATTAAAATATTAGTCACAGAGATGTAAGTGCGGTGTCATTCTTTAACATATATGGTCATCTCATTGATACAACCTTAAGTTTATATTGTGAGCAAGCAGGTTGGAGAGTAGGGGGCACAGCGCTGATTAGCCAGAACTGACAATCTATCTCCTTCTCATTCAGTGTAACTCTTGACACAGATATGGTAGCACAGTGATTTGTGTGTTTATGTATAAGTTTGTAGAGATCAATTGATTTAAATATTAACTAGTGTATTTTTGGACAGTGCTTCTATGTAGAAACTTAATTTAAGCATGTAGAAATTTTAGAAATTCAATATGTCAGTCTCATCCCACACAAAAGCCAGCTAAAAATAAAAATTACCCATATTGTTGGAAAAGATGACTAAGGGTAAGCACAGATACCCTTTCCAGTATAAAGCGAGTAATACTTTTTTGGGAGCATAACAAAGCTGGTACAGTGCACTCAGTGAATAACACCAACAATATGAGCCTCACTACTGCTGGTAGCCTTGAACCAATTGATATAATAAGTGTAGATAACACCTATACATCTTGTCAAGATTTTGATATGACTGGATGATAAGCCTGAAATAGCTATGGTGAATTGACAAAAAATTCGCCAATCATGATATTAGTTACAATTATTTGATTGCCTTGAGTTGAGGCGATATTGGGTTGGTACAGATGGATATTGGTTTCTTCCATACGAGGAGATTAGGAGCTATTGATGAATGATGAATAGTCAAGAATTACTTTAAATTAGGCAATTGTGAAAGTATGAATGAATGCAGTCAGGCCCACTTTGGTGGTGCTTAGATTTGCGCATCCCCAGTGCGGTGGGGGCAGTACCCCAGGTTTCATCCTGCAAAGTTGCCTGCACTGGGTACCCTAATGGGCACACAAAAACTCAAAGTATGAATGAAGAATTGTGGAACCAATGAGATATGGCGAATTGAATTACTAAGTCAAGGAAGCAATATCATCCAAAGTCACTGAGATATTGGTGAGATGAGACAATTGATGGGAGGAGAGTTTGTTAATAGTTTAGAGTGAGCGGAACAAGGAGGATCTTCTATAATTATCAGAATAAATAAAGAAGTGTAGTGGGAGCAAGTGCTTCATATTTTATTAAAAGTTTATTCTGTTGTTTTGAGGATGACGATCATCATATCCTTGGTCCTATTGCTCAGTGGGCTGAACCCTGTTCATAAAACCCCTTTGGCGTATCTCCAGAATACCGCCAAATTTATAACTATGGTGTCCACTACAGGGGGCCTAATGATTAAAAATTAAACCTCCAGTCGCTGGCCATGGTGCATCAGTCTTTCATTGACTGGTGATCTTCACAACATACTTCACCAGTCAAATATGCGGAACTCAAACTTGCTTTAGATGCTGTGCTCAAAAGGCAAAATAAGCTTTTTCAGGAATTTTGTAGTGATAAGTTGCCTCCATATGATTGCGATAGGAACATTCTGGATTCTTTAAGCACTTTGAATTTGCAATGGAAGGAGCCTCTGACCTGCGGAAAGTGAAACTGTTATTATCCACTTTGGATGTTGGAAGTGCTAATCAGGTCACCTGTTATCTTCTAAACAGTTCCATTTCATATGAGAAAGTGAAGGATACTGTGTTTCTGTTATTTGGAGATACTGCAAAGATGTTGCAATGGAAGGCTGAAGTCTTGACCATTGAATTTCAGCGTAATGAGACTCTCACCGTGTTTGCTGATTGATTCACAACGGAAGCCCATGTGTTGATTGTGGCAGATATTTTATCCAAATCTGACGTGTGTATTGTGATAACCTCCACCATGAATCCATACCGTGAGCTTTAAACTTCATGACCCCAATGTTGGATGAAGACGTACAATTGCTTAGAATTGTTCAGTTTTTGCGCCAGAAATCCGCTGACTTCCCTCCACCCAATACAGAGAGGAATCCTACTGCTACCATTGCTGGACCATCTTGCTCAGAGAAATTTTCCTGTCCAGTTCATATTCCGCCAAGTTACCCTCATCAGTTGAATGTCCGCCCCATACTTGCTTATTGTCACTGGTCTAACTCCCGCCCTGGGCCTAATTATGCTGACTATCAGAAGTCATTTTATTGCACTTGTCCTGTTTACATTAAGCACCTTACATACAACTTTCCATATGTACCAACTTACAATATTCAAGGATGTAAGCCCTATGGGGTAAATTGTTTCAGATGTGGTCACCCTGGGCACCTGGAATGCAGTTGCCTCAATCAACAGGTCCATTATGTACAGAAAGATCAATATGACCAGGTAAAAGTCAGAGAGGAGTAGAAATGGGACTCTCTACATCTGCTATCCAAAATTCAAACGTCTCACTTAAATTAACTAAAGTAAATGCAATGGGACCTCCAAAATGATGATACATTCTTAAATCAGCAGCCAGTTGGAAGAGTAAATATACTGATATGGGCACAAGCCCAGTCAGCAGCAGAAGAAAGACTTTATGAGCAACCAAGGCTGTACGCCTGCCAGATGTTTGACCAAGCTTATTCAGACAAGCTAGATTCTGCCGCTGATGGCCCTTCCTTAATTGGGGGGAACGTTGCCTTTCAATAAATGCTATTGTCAAAGAGTACCCCAAAATCAGTGAAGGGATTACAGCTTTCTTGAAAAGCAGATCCCTTAAATGTTCATGTAGTAAGCAGTCAATATTCCTCTTACACTAAATGTACCTAATGTGAAATTTTTGTAGCGAAAACCCAGGTTCATGCTATCCTAGATACGGGCGCTCCTGTCAGAATAGTTTTTACCAAGTTGGCAGCAAAGCTGACATTAAAACCTTATGTGGACCACCGTAGGGTGTATGGAACCGCTGGAGTGGAAAACACAGTCTCTGAGGGAGCGTACAGTGCACTTCCATTGCAGTTTGGGTCAATTGTTGTGTTAGCCCCAGCAATAGTGTTACCAAAAAATACTTGTGATCTGCTAATGGAACTGCTTTCATGCGACACTATGGGAATGTCATTGATATGGAGGAAGGAACCTTCAAAATTTTGGGGCAGCAGATCCCAATTTACTTACCTCCAGCGGAGTGCCAAAGAATTTGTTGCACAGGGGACATATCAACCTTGCCTACAATGATGGGTGATTCTGGTTCACTACCAACAACTATAGATTAAGACCCAGGCCCTTCCCCAGCAGATATATGATTACCAAGGGCTGCCGCTCAGAGCTGCTGGACCTATATTCATTCCTTCTAGACACCAACTAATTTTGAACACTGAGTTAGAGGTGGAAGTGCCAGATGGGCTTTATGGGGAGATCCTTGTCCCTTATCAGCAGTTGTGGTTTGAGCCCCACATGTCTTCAGGCATTATTCTTCATGGTCATGGAAAGATTAAGATGATGTTAGCAAATTTGCAGCACAATCTAATAAACATCCGCCAACACCAAATAGTGGCGTTTTTACATCTGATCCCATCAGAGGAGGTCCTATGGGTTCACGAGTTCAGTTTGCTGGATGAATTTGGGTTACCCTTCAAACCACAACTTGGCGTAATGATGGTGGTACCATAAAGGAATTTAATAGGGTTATCAGAGGAATAAAAAGATCAGGCGATATCTTTATTCCATAAATTTAAAGAGATCTTTGCCATAGATGACCATGATTTAGGGTGCGCACAAGGAGTGGTCCATTGAGTGGACACTGGGGATCATCCTTCCATCAGATCTCAGCTGATCCGCTGGTCAAGGACAGCAGAAGAGGTAATAACCAAGGAGATTGATAAGTTGCTTGAACAAGGGATGCTTGAACCATCAAAGAGTCCATGGGCTTCACCCGTTCTGATTGTCAAAAAGAGGGATGGCACCAACTGAGTAGTAATATATTACCAAAAGCTCAACAGCATTACCAAAAAAGGCTCATATCCCTTGCTGCAAATTGATGAAGCCTTGTATTAGTTGGGAGGAGCTCATTACTTTTCAGAGATGGATTTAATATACAGTTATTGGCAAATTGAGTTGCCTGCGGTGGAACAGTAGAAGTGCGCCATTATTACGTCCAAGAGGCTTTTTCTAACCAACCCATATGCCTCAAGTGCTATGTAACGCCCCAGCTATGTTTCAGCGGGCCATGGACACCATTCTCAGTGACCTGAAGCTGTCATGTGTACTTGTGTACCTCAACGATATTAATGTCTTTTCGCGTACATTCTACAAGCATCTTACCCATTTGAAGGAGGTCTTCCACTGACTCATGGAAGCCAACATCAAAATTTAGCCCCATAAATGCCACTTCTTTAAGACCAACTGGAGTACCTTGGGTTTGTGGTGAATGCAACTGGGCTGAGGCCCCAACCAGTTAGGGTAGAGGCTATTCAAAGAGTGATCCTGCTGAGCAGCAAATGCAATGTACAGGTATTTTTGGGGATGTTCAGTTACTACTGACGCTTCATCCCCAACTTCAGCTGTATTGTAGGTCCATTGTTTGAGTAAATAAAGAAGGAAGCCCCATTTGAATAAACGGAACGCCACCAATGCTCATTTGATTTAATTCAAATGGTGCTAATCAGTGTGCCAGTGCTACATTACCCTAATTTTGATAAAGAGTTTATTATTCAGACGGGTATATCCCTTTCCACTGTTGGGGTGGTCCTATCCCAAAAAGATAATGCAGTAGAGGAGCACCCAGTGACATACTGCAGTCAAAGCTTCAATTGCTATGAGCATAATTATACTGTGACCAAGAGAGAGTTTTAGCAGCAATATATGCATATAAGCAATTTACAATATACTTGAATGGAGTGAAGCTCAAAGTTGTAATGGATCACGCTTTGTTACACTTGTTGCAGAACCTTAAGGAGCTTGAAGGTCACCTAGCCTGATGAACCCTCAAACTAGAGGCTTTTGACTTTGAAATACTTCAACGACCTGGAGCAAAACACCAGAATTCCAATTGCTTATTGATATTACCCACAATTGCGGTTATGGTGGATATGAGTGGTATAATGTTTGATAAGTTGCTCAGAGGCAAGCATGATAATGAACCGCATCCAGTCATCAAAGTATTGGATAAAATAAAGGCCAATACGTTCCAAAAAAATGGTAAATTGTATAAGCAAATAGGAGACCATACCGTGGATATCCCCAGGCCTTCTTCCTAACCTAATATTATTATGAGTGCACACTGAGCCATTGGACATGGTGTAGTACGTAAAACCCTGTAATTGCTGTGACCACGGTACTATTGGGAGGTTTTAAACTTTGACATGCTTAAAACTATTCCTTGCTGCCACCAGCGCCAAGTGGAACAGCCATTCCGCCATACAACTTGTAACAGTTAGTGAAACCACATTTTGCTTGGCATATGGTTTCCCTGGATGTCATTGGCCTTTGCCAACAGGAGCTAACCTGTCCAAGTACATTCTGGTGGCTATCGTCCACTTGACCAGGTGGTTTGAAGCATGGTCAATACGGGCTTTAGGGGTGGTCACAGTGGCCAATTTTGTCATGGAATGTATTACCCAGCGACATGGCTGCCCCCAGTTCATTCTCTCTAATTTGGAACCAACTTTACCTTGTACATCCTGCCAAAGTTAAATGAGCTGATGTGCATTTGTGGGGGTTAAAATATTGGCGCTTGGATGGTTGCTCGCTTCTGGACCAAGATTTCAACCGCACAGATTTGTGGATACTTGTGTTGATTTGACTAAAATTGAATTAACTGGGGTTAATAATAGTATGAAGACTATTATTAGAGTTGATTGCCTAAAAGCCACGTTGAGTGTATTTTCCAACGCTAGACAGGTGCTTTTTCATCTTAAAGATGTATTTATACTGGTAGTGAATACTTTCTCTACTCTCTTCTCACAGAGCCAAGTGGAGACTTTGATAAAAACAACTTAAGGATATCTGATCCTTGCACTCTTCTTTTAATATTAATGTTAAAATATTATGTTAAAACAACTAAGTTATTATCAAGTTTTAATCTGCTTTTATTAGGGAATAGATGGGAGTTTTTATAGTTAAAATCGGCACACAACTTTTTCAGCTGTCCACTGGGAATTATTTGCGCTCCTATGCTGGTTTGAACCTCAAGTGTTAAACACTAAATCTCGTCAGGCACGTCAACTTGAGTTTATTAGGCAGCATAACCCTCAGCTGCTTGGCAGCCAAAACAATTGGTATTAGGAACCCAAAACCAATTGTTTTGGATGATGACGATCTACTCTCCACCTCCGGCGTTTGAGCGCTTTGGTAGTTTCCATTGACTCCCCATTCATTATGCTCTGAACAATTCTCTATAATTTGACTATTGGGTGTTGTTCCCTCATTAAATTTGTACTGAAATATCATTGGATAATCCCCAATGATAATTCATCACTTGGCTGCTGTTGAAAAACTGTACAATTATAACTTAATCAAAAACTTATTAATTGATTAAGTGGTTGGATAATGTGGTAACCTCAAATTCCAACAGTAGGGTTCTGATGACCTCATACCACTTTGAGTACAATGGGATGGTTGAACGCGTTAATGGGACCTTGGTGACCATAATAAAATAAATTAGTAATGTATTGACCTTCCAATTGGAGTTCAATCCTTTCCACTGCTGGTTTTTTCCTATAATACTAGCTACCATTCTGCCACAAGGAAGAGCCCCTTTCAACTACTATACATATGACGCCTGGCTCTTCTGGCACTGCCTTATTTGTATGTAGAAGACACCAGCGGAATAGAAGCCCACCGCTATTTTGACTAACCTTGCAGACACCTTGATTAAATTTCAAAGCAAAGCATATTACTTTAGCTTAGCCAAGAAGATCAAGAATCAAGCTGCTGATCAGGTACAACGTAGCAGGTTGACTAAGTTTAAATAGGGCAATATGGTTCTCTTCCATGATCAACATGGGTTCAGGCAGAAACACAAGTTAGCCAGTATTTAAATTGGTCCGTTAAAAATTTATAGAGAAAACTGGGGTGACGCCTATACCATCAAGGACCCTGCAAGTGGTCAGATCATTAACTGTTTGCATGCAAAGTTCCTCCAGCCTTATAAGCAATAAAAGCCTTATTGTCCGGTCAAGGGAGGTAATGTCAAAATTATGATATGACTGGACAATAAGCCTGAAATAGCTATGGCAGATTGGGAAGGATCCGTTTATCATAATATTAGTTTCAATTATTCAAGTGCCTTGAGTTGAGGCAATAACGGGTTGTTACAGATGGCTATTGGATTGCTTCCATATGAGGCGATTATGAGATATTGATGAATGATGAATAGTCAGGAAATCACCTCAAATTAGGCAATTGTGAAAGTATGAATGAATGCAGTCAGGCCCACTTTGGTGGTGCTTAGATTTGTGCAGCCCTAGTGCGGTGGGGGCAGTACCCCAGGTTTCATCTGGCAAAGCTGCCTGCACTGGGTGCCCTAATGGGCACACAAAAACTCAAAGTATGAATGAAGAATTGTGGAACCAATGAGATATGGCGAATTGAATTACTAAGCCAAGGAAGCAATATTATCTAAAGTCACTGAGATATTGGTGAGATGAAACAATTGATGGGAGGAGAGGTTGTTAATAGTTTATAGTGAGCGGAACAAGGAGGATCTTCTATAATTATCAGAATAAATAAAGAAGTGTAGTGTGTGCAAGTGCTTCATATTTTATTAAAAGTTTGTTCTGTTGTTTTGAGGACAACAATCATCATATTGTTGGTCCTATTGCTCAGTGGGCTGAACCCTGTTCATAAAACCCCTTTGGCGTATCTCGGAATACATTAAATATATAAAATATCTGTTAAAGATTTTTCTGAGCTGGTAGGTATAACATCACTTGGATTGATGCTATTCATAACTATTGGCATGCAGCAGATGAACACTTTTATTTGCTACTTGAAACTAATTTTTTTGGTCTATCTTGCAGCATTTGTGATTAACTTTGGTTTGACAGAGATTTAAATAAGGCAAAAGCTCATAACATTTCATCTTTTTTGGAAAAAATTCCTCGCCAAAAATGTAGTCAAATTTTGTTTATGCAGTACCTGTAGCTATATATACATCACAAAATTTTAGCTGAAGATGTTAATCTATGTCTTTATCAATTTCTCTTGCTATAACATCAAACTTGGTATAAATATTATTGAGCTCCCACCAAGTTTGGAGCCTCCAATCGTTCACTGTAGTGGATTAAATGATAATCTATGGCACAACAGCTACCTCATTGACTTTATAAAGAATGAATTTTAACCTCAACTACGTGCCCACAGAACCAACAACAAAAGCAAAACTACTATTAATTGTATGTTTACCAGACATAAGATGTTGATATGATGCTTTATGTTTCTTACTTAACAGATCGCTGGCTAATGTTAAACAAAATTGTCATCAAATATTAGCTAAAGTAAATATCATGTACCATTCAGTGTCTGTTTTATATCAAGATAAAATTTGATACAAAGTCAATGTCTCATCTCCCTTTCAATCCAAAACACTAAAAGCGATTCACTGACATATATATTTTATGCTAAAACAATAGCTATAAGCCCCAACACAGCCCTGCCTGATTTTTATACAAATCTATGCAATAAATATACATATACTTATCAAACCTAATTCAAGTTAATATTATTTATAAATCTGTACCATTATTGCTTTGAAAGCAACCCAAATTCTAAGGTATAAAAGTTTGAGTGGATATTATAATTTAAAAACATTTATGTTGAAGCTTCACCCTCAGATAACTATGATACAGATGTGATTTTCTTATTGCTTTTCATTTTAATGCGAATATTTTTTAAGTTAAAGTGTCCATAATTTTATAAACATGGTATAAGAAATGCTTATAAATTAAAATTTAGAAAAAAAATTATATGTTCTACCAAATTGTGCTTATAGATGTAATGAGAGTGTCTATAACTCTCCCGTTCCCAGCGTGGTAGTGCACAGTGCACAAGGCTAATTCCAGGGAACTAGCCATTAATATGAAGATATCAGAGCCCAGCAGAGGGTGCTGGAGCAATAACAACTTAAGCATATAAGTGCGATTATTATATTGAATAACCCACCACAAGCGATGCAGTGCACAATGAGGAAGGGGGTAAGTGACCCAGGTTGGAGGGAACCTGGGCGAACCAATGGTGCACTAGGGGATAGCTCAATCATATTAAAAATGGCAAGGTTAACAGAGCGCGAGACCTCCCTTGAAGAGGTTCACGCACAGGAGCATTCAAAGTAACATAAAAATAAAACGTAAAATGGGGAAAATGTTTATTCAGGAAGTCAACCAACAAGTAATTTTGGTCAGGGAAAACATATTAAGCATCGACGGGGGAATAAGGGGTTTGCATAAGTGGACCCAAGCACCAACCCACCAATAGGCACACGCTACCATCCAGATTGGTAGAATATGCCAAAGCTGACTTCACTCGGGTAATTAATTGAAGTTAGATTTGACCTGAACATGTGTTTTGTAAATGTAACAGGTTTTGAAACCCCATTCCTCAACAAACCAAACTGAACCATCTGCTTTCATTACATAGACTGTTTGTTTCAATGGCTGGGCCATCGTAAGGGGCTGAGCATTTGGCACCCCACTAGTACCAACCTGGGCATATTTTTCCCATACCCAGCGTTGGTCTAGGGTATGCCTCAGGTCAGGAAGGGCCTGTAACTTCACCTTATAGGCCTCCTGGTGCCCAGCCTTATCCTTGGGGTTGGTCCCCACTATGATGTCATCTACACATGACATTACCCTCTCCTCCTGATGGGGCTCAACCCCCCCTCCAGGGGCTTGCGCAAGGGAAAAGTTCTAGTGGGCAGGGGCTAACTTCATGGTGGCAACAGTCAGTTTGGGTTGTGATCCAGAAGCCTGGAGGAAACGCTTTTGAAAGGCTTCAATCAGATCTTGGGCATGCACACAGTTGCGCGCTGGGACCCAACTGTTCTCTGCAGCTTCAAAGCCCTTCCAGGATACCAGGTACTCCATTCTTCTTTTAATGCAGTGGGAGGCAACTATCTCTTCCACATCCCACTATGGCGCCCCATCCACTAGATAGGCCTCAGGAGTCTCTGGTGGGGGGACCTCAAACAACATCAGTTTGCTCTCATGAAACACAGAGAAGATCCAAAAAGAAGGGGGAAGATCCAGCTGGTATGAGGCATGACCCACCTTTCTAACCATGCGGTAGGGGCCAACCCTCTTTGGTCCCAGCTTCTTGCATGGCTGCTTGATAGGGATGTTACAAGCATCAAGCATCACAAGATCCCCTTCCTTGTACGCAGAACTCACTCAGCGCTTCCCATCAGCGTTCTCCTTATACACTAGCATTTCCGCCTCCAAGCTGGTAGAAACCCCCTGGTGGACCTTCTTGATTGTCTTGGCAAAGTCCACCACCGCTTCAACCTTAGACCCACATCCGGGCTCCATGTTAAAGGCGGGGTTAAAGCCATGGCTGGCAAAAAAAGGGAAACAACTGATTGAAGAATGCAACGTGTTGTAACTAAATTGGGCCATAAGAAGGTGAGAAGCCCAATCTGAATGATCCGCGACGGTTTAACACCGCAGGAACTGCTCCAAGCGCTGGTTCACTCGTTCATTATGCCCATCTGATTGAGGGTGATAGGCAGTCAAACTGCAGGGGCGAATCTGAAGAGTCTTGCACAACTCTTCCCAAAAGACGGAGGTAAATTGGGGTCCCTAGTCACTGATAATCTCTTGGGGAACCCCATGGAGCGCAAACACATGTGTGACGAAGAGCCTGGCCATCTCAGCCGCAATTATTGTAGTTCTGCAAGAAATGAAGTGGGCGAACTTTGTAAAATGATCCACCACCACCATGATGACATCGTAACCATCAGAGACAGGTAGTTTTACAATGAAATCCACCAATAGGGAAGTCCAGGGCCCTTAAGCTTTCTGGACTGGTACCAACAACCCCGCTAGAGGTTGCCAATTTGGCTTCGTTTGGTTGCAGATCAAACACTCCTTATAATACCGCCCCATCTGCGCAGGCAAGCCCTTCCAATTGTGTGTGCGGCGTATTAACTTCAACATCTTTGCTTTCCCAAGATGACCAATGTTGAGCCCATGACGATGGTCCCAGATGATTTCCAGGCGAAGTGGGCCAGCAGGAACCCATAGGCGCCCCTGAAACCACACCATCTCATCCTTCATGTGGTAGCCCCTGGAGAGATCCTCTTGATTTAACTCGCACTTTGCAAGTAACATAGTATATTTAGCTTCTGGCAGCTGAGAAAATACTACCTTCCTGAACATACTATATTCCTCCGCGTTTTCCAGAGATGCAAGCGCTGGCCCGATGGCCAGGGGAGAGGGAAGTTGCAACATAATTTTACTTGGAGGAATCACAACCTGTGTGTTGTGCACTTCTACCTCATTGGGATCAGGTGCTAAAGCAGGGTTGTGGCTCAAAGCATCCGCCAAACCATTATCCTTGCCCTTGGTGAACTCATACATGAATGCGAATTGGGCAAGGGTTTCATGCCAACGGGTCTGACGTGGGGTTAGGACCTGAAGAGCGCGGTAGTACAGCAAGGCACGGTGGTCTGTACGTACCCAGAAAGGTTGGGATGAGCCATGCAAGTGGTGACGCCAAATAAGTCAGCTCCTCCATCACTGCCAATAACTCCTTATCATAAATGGCGTAATTCAACTCTGGCAAAGACATTTTCAGAGAAAAATATCACACTGGATGCTCTAACCCATCTTCGCCCACCTGTAACAAGGCAGCCGCTATGGAGAAGTTGGAGGCATCAGTAGACACAATGAACTCTTTGGAAGCGTCAACATGGTGAAGGATGGTCGTGGACAACAAGGTGCAATTCACTGCTAGTAAAGCATCCTTTAAATCGGGGGACCACTGAAGCACCTTTGCACTGCTAGCATTATATAAGGGTGCTGCCACCTCGGAAAGACTAGGTGTGAACTTCTTGAGTAATGTACAGTCCCCAGAAAGCTCCTCAATTCCTTTACTGAAGTAGGGGTCTTCCACTCACGAATCGCCTTCCCCTTGTCTGGAGTTATCATGTGTCCTTGGTCAAACATGACGTTGCCTGGAAAAGTGACCTAGGACTTGAAGAATTCGCACTTGCTAAACTTCAGCATAAGGCTGACTGCCTTTAATCGCTCCACCACTTGACGAAGGTGTGCTGCATGGGACTCCTGATCAGGGGAAAACACTAGGATATCATCCATGTAGGCAACCGCGCATACCCCTAACAAGTCTCCCAACGCTGCATCAATGCGGCGTTGAAAGATGGCAGGGGCATTCTTAAGCCCAAAGGGCATGACCCAAAACTGGAAAATCCCTTTTCTGGTACGGAAGGCGGTTAGCCACTCTTGTCCCTTTTTAATACAAATCTGATTGAACGCATTGAGCAATCCATCTTGGAAAAGACCTTAGCCTTCTCCACTTAGCGCGCAATCTGAGACTCCAAAGGGATGGGATGTAGATCTAGTATTGTGACGTTGTTAAGGTTCCCAAAGTCCACACATGGGCGCAGAGTACCATCTGACTTCTCAACAAAGAGAAGTGGAGAGCATACAGGAGAGGTACGCTGAAAAATTGCACCTTTGGCTAACTGTTCCTTCACTTACACATCCAACGCCTCTTCCTCCCAAACAGTCAACGGGTAAATGGGGGAAGATATACGCACCAGATCCACAGTGAGCTTGAAATCACAATTAAACTCAGAGTGCTCAGGTTTTGCGTTAGCGGATTCTGCATCAAAAGAGGATTCCAAACCCTCCAAGCAGGAAGGTATAGGAACTTCCACTGAGGGCTTTTGCAGAGTGGCAAGGCTATAAGGGAGAAGGTGGGGCCAGTGGGGCAATTCGCCCTGGGCGTTCTCTTCTGACAAAGGCACAACGAATTCGCGACCATTCTTCATGGTGAGGGACAAGGTTTTCTCCTTCAGGTTGGTTCTAATGTCAAACTTTCGCTACCACTCCACACCCAAAATGATAGGGATCAGGAGGTTTTTGACCTCATTGAAGTGATCAGACAAGTGGTACTTGCCAACCTGATAGTCCACTGTCCCAATGATCTTCAGAGTGGGAATACCTTAGGATGCCCCTCCCCTAACCATATCACCTGGCAAGTAACTCAGTCCAAAGTAGTCAGCTAGGTACTGGTCCATAAAGTTTCCAGAGGCGCCAGTATCCACCAAAATAGTGGTGCTGAGCTTCCCTAAAGGGGAGGAGATGGTAGTAGTCAGTAGAAAATACCCAAAGTGTCTTTATTTATGGTAGACAATGACAAAACATCACCAAAATATTTTTCCTCTGGCTCAAGCAAGCCATCAGAGTGTGCTTTGGAATCAAAAAAGGGGGAGGGATAGTTGTCCACTCTGAATACTGAGGCCACATACCCCACCATGCCTTCTGCAGGTACATATATTTTATCGTATTTTAAACGAAGTTCTTTCTCTGCTTCCTGAATGCCCTGGATCATGGTAGGGGTCAAATGAGGGTTCTCAGGGGTTATTTGATATACTGGAATAGGGTTCTCATCCAAGCCGTAAAAGCTAAGAAACACCTCAGAGGTTTGGATAGGATTATTGTCATAAAACGCATTTTCAGACGCGAATAACCCTATTCCACTAACTGCAATGGAATGCCTGACATTATCCAAGGCCAACGCCCCCAGACTCATCTGTGCCAATTCCACCAGCATCAGAATGCGCTGTCAAAGGAAAACTCATTTATTTGAATGGAAATTGATTATTTCAGCGGAAAGTCAGGGAATCACAACTTTTGGACATTGAAGTGTCCATATCCACCAGGTATGAGCATGAAGGGTGGATACTTTCCAGATGGAGGCAACCATAATAATGCCGAGTTGCTCCAACCTTCAGGAAAAAGAGGAAACAGTGGTGCGGCTAATAACATCCAAAGCCCACAGTCAGCACCCACTGTTTCCACATCAGAAAAGTTCCACACGGAAAAGGTTTGTGCACATAGGTTTAAGAGGTCGGTTGACTATTGTAAGGAGAGTGTCTATAACTCTCCCGTTCCCAGCGTGGTAGTGCACAGTGCACAAGGCCAATGCCAGGGAACTAGCCATTAATATGAAAGTTATCAGAGCCCAGAAGAGGGTGCTGGAGCAATAACAACTTAGGCATATAAGTGCGATTATTATAATAAATAACCCACCAAAAGTGACGCGGTGCACAATGAGGAAGGGGGTAAGCGACCCAGGATGGAGGGAACCTGGGCGAACCAACGGTGCACTAGGGGATTACTTGATCATATTGGAAATGGCAAGGTTAGTGGAGCGTGAGACCTCCTTAAAGAGGTTCACGCACAGGAGCATTCAAAATAACATAAAAATTAAAATGTAAAATGGGGAAAATGTTTATTTGGGAAGTCAACCAACAAGAAATTTTGGTCTGGGAAAACATATTAAGCATTGACGGGGGAATAAGGGGTTTGCATAAGTGGACCCAAGCACTGACCCACCAATAGGCACACGCTATCATCCAGATTGGTAGAATACGCTAAAACTGACTTCACTTGAGTGATTGATTGAAGTTGAGTCTGACCTGAATGCATTGTTTCATAAAATGAATGAGTTTCAAAACCCCGTTCCTTGA
>JAKSZP010004223.1:0-116635 GCA_022478985.1 Massospora cicadina | reverse complement strand
AATACCTCTGAGGCCGACTCTGAGGGGTTTATGATGATGCTGGGTACTACTTATTGGGAACTCCCGCAGAAGTGGAGGTCCCTGATCGCCTAAACGCTGAAGGAGTAGATTAAACTACCATACCTAAGGATACTTACCTCCGCCAAGTTATAGGTTGTATGGAAACTATTGACACAGCCACCGACGCTGATCAGCTCCTATCAAACTTAATTCATCCTTTATTTTGAGGAACAGGAACAGGGAAAAGAAATGTCAGCGTAGGGAAAGGCACACCTATTGCTGACAAATCTCATGTGCCTGACTCATCTAAACAACTTATGTCAGTACCGCGCATTACCAATACCCCAGTAGATGATTTTGAGGGGGGTACAGATAAGGTTGGTTATTCCATTGTAGGAGTACCTGCTGAAGTGGAAGTCTGCAATCGCTTGAATGCTGGAGGAGTGGATGAAGCCACCATACCTGAAAAGATGTATCTCAGCCAAATTCTAGGGGAGCCAATCGTTATTGATACTGCCAGCAATGCAGATGAGGTGATGTCTCACCTTATTTGCCCTATCCAGCATGGCCATACCATGAAGTCCATCTAGGAAAATTACCCCAACACCGCATGAAAATTAACCTCCAATTTCCATCTTAAGGAGGTCTTAGCGCTATTGCCCACTTTGGGGGGATACTTACAAAGGTCAAAGTGGTTATCCAAAAAGTTTGGGTGATGGCTATCTTAGATACAGGTTCCCCAGTGAACGTAATCTCCTCCAATTTGATGAAAAAGATCAAACTTGCACTCGACTTGGAGTACAACCAAGACTTTAGAACCGCTGGTACTAACAACACCCGCGCACTGGGTGCTTACTCATCCCTTCCCATTTATATTGGGAAGCTTATTCTATCGGCCCCCACAGTAGCTTTGGATAACAACAATTATGATATGCTTATAGGTACTCAGTTTATGATTGTATATGATGGCATTATCAATATGAAGCAAGGGATATTGTCATTGCTCAATTATGAAGTCCCCTTAATTCTAGCCCATGAAGAACCCAACAAGAAGGAATACCCTTGCATGGACGAGTACCCACTTTCCGCCTTATCTATACATAATATCAACCTCACAAAAATGGTTACTAAAGAAGGCCAATCTGCCAATGAGCTCTGAGCTCCTCTACTCTCTTACTAAGTGTCAGATAGGGTTTTATATTACCACAATCGCATAACTCCCCAAAGTAGAAAACTTGGATCAAACTGGGAGGGTCCATTAACCATCATATATAAGAGAGAAAATGAGTATTCTATAAAGTCTTTGGCTATAGAAATTATCATAAAATGGGTATATAGCCGCTTCCTATGACCCTACACCCCTCCCAACATTCTTGAGGGGGGCAATGTCGGACATTCTCTTTCTCAACTTAAGAAAAAGAATGTTGGAGGTATTAGTGCTCCCAAATCTGCTACCATGATCGGCCCATCTCCTGCCAATCTTCAAATAATATTGTGATTATCAATGATATGAGTACAAATGGCAAAAAGAGCTTGGCGGATTCTTGGTGGAATCCTAACTATTGGAAAAATATGGCTTATAACAAAAAATGGCTTAAAAAGGTAATAACTAATAATAGGATTATTCTGAATTCTTGGTTAAATTTGAGGTGTTCAATATTGCACAGATTTGAACCTCTGCGAGGTGAAAAGATTTTACTCGACAATAATAGGGTGAAAATTAACCAATCATTACCATGCAAGTCTGACCACCACCAAGGTGAGAAGATTTTACTTGACAATGTTAGGGTAAAAATTAACCAATCATTACCACGCGAGTCTGACCACTGCTGAAGTGAGAAGATTTTACCCAATGATAATAGGGTAAAAATTAACCAATCATTACCATAAAAGTCTGACCACCGCCGAGGTGCAAAGATTTTACCCATTGATGATTGGGTACAAATTAACCAATCATTACCACATGAGTCTGACCACCATTAAGGTGAGAAGATTTTACTTGACGATGATAGGGTTAAAATTAACCAATCATTACCACATGAGTCTGACCACCGCTGAGGTGAGAAGATTTTACTCACTGGTGATTGGATACAATTCATCAAATTGTTACCACACGGGTCAGTTTTGCCTCAAAATATTTATCTTTGATCTGATAGGCCAAAAGCCTATATTTTTTACTAATTTAGATGACTCAGCTTTATATACTTTTGCCTTATATACCCATGGTCTCAAAATCTGAGCTAGTTTAAATAGGAAAACCTAGTATTGAGAAAAGGACCTTTCTTGGCTTTGCCCCGCTTAAAACAATAAAAAACATAAAAACTTTAATAAAGCATCATTTTATACTTTTATTAAAAAGTAAAATTCTCACTTTGATAAAACATTTGTGGCATCCATAAATGGATCCCACAGGATATGTGGCCTCAGTAGTAAGAGTGGCCAATTATCCCTCTCCATTCTATGATGCAAAAATGTACCCTGGGGGTATGTACAACCCTGAAGGAGAGTTTGGTGGTGAAGTGTTGGCGTTCTCTGCTATAAATAAAGATCATTTGGGTTATTTTCAACTGACAGTTACCCTTTCCTCCCCTTTAAGGAAATTCAGAACCACTATTTTGGTGGATACTGAAGCCTCTGAGAATTTTATGGACCTAAGACTAGCTGATTACCTTGAGCTGAATTATTTATGGGTGGTATGGTTAGAGGAGGGCTTCTCAATGTATTCCCATGCTAAAAATCCTGGGGTTAGTGGACTATCAAGTTGGCACATATCATTTAGACTGACCACTCCCAAGCTATCAAAAACCTCTTGTACCCATCATTTTGGGTGTAGAGTGGTGCAAAAGTTTGATGTCAGGACTAACTTGAAAGAATATACCATTTACCTCACTGTGAAGATTAGTCACAAGTTGGTTATTCCTTTGTCTGAAGCCAACTTTCAGGGCGATTTGCCCCACTGGCCCAATATTCACACTCACAGTCTTGACCCATTGCTGGAGCCCTCTGTGGGGGTTCCCCTACCTTCCTGTTTGGAGGGGTTGTGTTGTGATTCCAATATGACTGGATGACAAGCCCTATGTCAGAGTGCGGAATGGATGGAATCCATCAAGATGTGATATGAGTAAAGGTAATTCGAGTGCCTCAAAATGAGGTGATATTGGGTTGTTGGGAAATCATCTCAGATTAGGCAATTGTGAAATTAACAAATAAAGAATCGATGGAACCAATGAGATGTGGCGAATTAGATTACTAAGCCATAGAAGCGGTAGCATCCAGAGTCACTCCAATATAGGTAAAGTGAGATGATTAAGAGAAGAAGGTTGTTAGTAGTTTTAGAGAAAGTGAAAACAGGAAGAATTGGCTGTATCAAGTATATTAAATAAAGACATTTGTGGGAGAGAGTGCTCCATATTTATTTAAAAGTTTATTCTGTTGTTTTGAGGATAACAATCATCATATTGTTGGTCCTAAGTGCTCAGTGGGTTGAACTCTGTGCAAAATCTGTCAGCGTATCTCTTGAATACTGCAAATTTTATAAACAGTAGTTCTCACTACAGGGGGCCCATTGATCAATTGTGATAAAATAATAAAAACTCAGTTGCCTGCTATGTTGCATTCATGTTGTTCAGATAAAAACTCTACCCAACACTCTGGGTCAGTAGCCTATGTGGAGCTTAAACTGGCTTTGGACACTGTGCTTAAAAAACAAGATGAGCTGCTCCAGGAGGTTTTCTGCAATAAGCTGCCCCAATTAATCGTGATGGGAATATCCATGGGTCTTTAAGCGATTTGAAATCGCAACTGCGGGGTTTCAGATTGACAAAGAGTAAAACTGTTGATTTCTTCCTTAAATGTCAAAAAGTGCTTATCAAGTCATCTGTTACATTTTTGGCAGCTCCATTACATACCAAGAAGTTAAAGAGATGGTGCTTGTGACGGACATCAATGAATCCCCCCCTCAGGTTGGGACCATCTAGTACTAAAAAAATGGTGCTTGTGACGGATGGGGTCTCTGAAAAACTTACAAAGCAGTTAGGCAAGAGTGCCAAAGTGAGTGCCCACAAGCAGGATAGCCCTGCTGTGGAGAGATCCTGAATCTGACTATGCGGAAACCACTGTACCACGAAGGTTTGGACCACAGTCAAGACAATGCTGGCGCTCAGAAGGAGGGCCTGACTCCCAGAGAGGGCGTACAAGGACTGATGGCCCTGTCAAAGTATGAACTGCTGTCCATGAGGGGTTTCAGTTTTCTTAATAAACTGATTTGCAAATGCGCAAAACTAATTTTCAAATTTTATAAGTTTTATTTAAATTTATAGAAGACAAAACTGCTTTACACAGTTTCGCCTGCTCAGATCTATACTGAGCTTATTGGGGAAGAGCGGGTCCTGTTCACGCGAAGTCCGCAGGCATCTTCCCAGTGGCGGGCCCTATTTGAGAATCTAGACCCTCAATTTTGGCGTTGAGGCCTGTTCTCAAACTTGGGCTGGGTACCCTCAGGGTTGCAGAAACTTTTCCACATTTATTATTTGGCTTCGATTTGCTCTTGAAGCCTGGGCCATTCCCTTCACCCATATTCCCCAATATTGATTTGTTGCCTCTTTTGGGAATATTTTGATCGGCGGCATCTGGTTGGCCAGAGTGCCATTCACAAGGATTTTCATCCTTGTCGATACTCCTATAAGCAACAGATTTGGCCACCTCCTATTGGCCAGAAATTTGCATCTGAGGGTCTGATCCTTCATCGCTACATTTAGCAATATTGGATTTGGCAGCATCTGGTTGGCCAGAGCACCATTTCCAAGGCTTCCCTTCCCGTCAGCCTTTCAATTTGATTTTGCTTCTGATTTTCAAGGCATCTGATTTGTCAGATTGCCATTTACAATAATTGGTGCAGTTGAGCCCCTCTCTTCTGGCCCTGACTATCGCCCTAGGGAAGATTAGGGCAATGTGATGGTCAGGTAAGGCCTTGACCATTACATCACCCTCCCCAGGTGAGAGCCCCCTCCAGTTCCAGAACTCCTTGACCTTCAGTGGGCAGTTGCTGCAATCATCGGCCATCAGCCAGGTGGACTCCTCCACCAGTTAGCCTACCCATTTGACAAGGTACCAGTGCTTTCTCTGTGAGATTTTTGACTCCAAGATCTCTCCACCTCGTACTCCGCCTCTCCCGGGTTTCCCACCGAGTGGACAGGCTCTGGTTTCTCTGGGAGAGGGGCCTTTTAACTCCTAAGTTGCGAGACATGCAGCACTGGGTGCACCCGCAATCTCTTGGGGAACTCAAGCTTGTACACCACTTTGTTTACCTGGTGGTTGACTTTGAATGGGCCCAGAGCGACTGGTCCAAATTTCCTACAGCTTGCCAGCACTGAGTAGTTTTTCGCGTTGGTCATCACTAGGTCTCCTTCCTTTAGCTCCAGGGCCTTGGATCGGTGAGTGTCAGCCTTCCTCTTCTGCATTTCTATCACTTTGACTAAGTTTGCATGCAGGAATTTCAAATTATCCTTCATTTCTGTTGCCAAGTCATTGGCCGCCGAATTTGGACCTCTGGGGTGGGTTTCCACCATCTTTGGGTGGAACCGTAGTTTGCCATGAATGGCGACATTCCTGTTGATGAATGGGTCAAGTTATTATATGCAGATTGGGCTAGTCTTAGCCAGTCCGTCCAGCGTTCCTGTTGTGTAGTCATGTAGCATCTCAGGTACTGCTTGAGGACTTGGTTAACTCGTTCCGTCTGGCCATCAGACTGCGGGTGGTAAGCTTAGGATTTGCATGGCTTGATCTGAAGATTTTCGAGTAGGTGTTGCCAAAATTAGGCGATGAATTGGGGGCCTCTATCTGATACTATCTCCTCCGGTAGACCATGGCAGGCGAACACCTCATCAACAAAGATATCCGCCATGCCCTTTGCTGTGATGGTGGAGTTACAAGGAAAGAATTCCCTTGTACTTGGTCATTCTGTCTACCACCACCATCACAGCATCATATCCCTTTGATTTTGAAGCCCCGTTATGAAGTCCACACTCAGTGAGGACCATGGTATTTCCGCAATCTGGAGGGCTTGAGTTTTCCTAAAGGCTTCTGCCTAACGTGCTTGGAATGGGCGCATGTGACACAAATCTGGATGTACTCTCTCACGGCGCTGGGCATCCCCAGCCAGGAGTAACTTTGGGCCAGGAGCTCTATTGTTTTTTCATTCCCAGGGTGTCCCGCCAATGGGTGGTAATGAAAAGTGCTTATCGCCTCCTCCTGGAGCTCGCGGTTGGGCAGCCATGGGCGCCCTTTGTGGAGAATGAGGCCTTTCCTTTTAAAGAAATTCTTATGTTGCTTGTTCTCTACCCCCTCCTCCAGGTCCTTCCACAGCGTTGCCTCATACTTTGAGCTTTGCTGGGCGGCCTGGAGCTTTTCCCTCAGTTCCTTGGTGGCATTCTGGATGACAGCGAACACATTTGAGGGCAACATAGTGGCGGTGTTGTATGCGTCCAGCTCTTCCCTAAAGAAGGACTTACTTGGGTCCCTGCTTAAGAGATCTGGGATGAGGTTGCTTTCCCCCAGCTTGTACACAATCCTAAAATCATAAGACGCCAGCTCTAGGTGCCATCTGGCCTGGCGCTGGTTCATGCGCTTTGAGCTTTTGTAAAATTTGAGGGCTCGGTGGTCCATTCTGATAGTAAAGGGATGTCTGGCGTAGAGTAAGTGGTGCTGCCATTCCTCCAAGGCTGATACAATCGCTAAGAGCTCCTTGTCATACATGGGGTAGTTGGTCTCAGCGGGAAGCATGTTCCTGCTAAAGTAGCTTACGAGATGGTCTACCCCATCTTCTCCCTCTTGTAGCAGGACTGCCCCAATTGCAAAGTTGGAGGCATCAGTCTCCACTATAAAAGGACGGTTGGCGTCAGGATGGGCTAGTACTGGTGCCTTCATAGGCTCTCCTTGATGGCCTGAAAGGATGTCTCCTCCTCTTTTCCCCAATGGAACAGGACCTGCCCTGTCAGGCGAGTTAGGGGGGCCGCCATCTTGGAAAGGTCTTTTGTGAACCTCCTTAGGAAGTTCACCACGCCCAGGAAACTTCTAACGCCCGTTCTATCCTTAGGGACTGACCACTCCCTTACTGCCTTCAGCTTTTCCGGGCATATGGCTGTTCCCTTTTGGAAGACTAAGTTCCCTAAGAAGGAGACGAAGTCCTTGTAGAACTCGCATTTTGATGACTTCAAGTGAAGGTCCGCCTTGTTGAGGGCTTCCAGCACGCTTAGCACATCTCCTTTGTGGTCCTCCTCGGTTCTGGAAAACACAAGTATGTCATCCATGTACGCTACACAACATTTTCCAATCAGGTTTCCTAGGGCGTTGTCTATGGTACGTTGGAATACTGCTGGGGCGTTCCTGAGGCCAAAGGGCATCACCTTGTACTCAAAGACTCCTAAGTGGCACTTGAAAGCCGTATATTGTTGTTGTTTGGCAATTACTGGAACTTGGTTGAACGCGTCAACCAGGTCCAACTTGGTGAAAACCTGGCTACCTGAGATCATCTGAGAGATGGTCTCCATCAGCGGGATGGGGTAGGGGTCAGACTTGGTGATTGCGTTCAGCCGCCGGTAGTCCACACACAGGCGAAGCTCGCCACTTACTTTTGGGACTAGGAGTATTGGCGACACCACTGGCGAATTAATGGAGCAATCATCCCGCGCTCCAGCATTTCCTTGACATAGACCTCAAGGGCCGCCCTCGCCTTAAGGTTCAAAGGGTAGACAGGACAACCCTTGGGGAACTCCGCATCCTTTTTGAACCTGAAGGTGAAAAGGTAAGGACCGTTTGGGGTGGTAGAGGGAGCTTGGTTCTTCTTAAACAGGTGAGCATATGCACGAAATTCGTTGGGTATGTCCGCCTCCGTCTCCAGCCCTACTACTGCGTTCACCCAGGCTTCCTTTGCCAGTGGTGAAGGAATCTAGTGCCACTGGGGGTTGGTTCTTGGGGTGTAGCAAGACCAGGCGCTCCTGCAGTTTGAACTGAGGGGGAGTACTTGTGCCACCACTCCATGCCCAGGACTATGGGATGAGGCATATTTTTAATGGCACTAAATGACTCTTGGAAGGTGTGAGGCCCCTGCTGCAGCAGCACCTGGGTCTTGATTTTCCAACTGCTAACCGTTTTTGAGGTGTCTGCCAGCATTACAGCTCCCTTCCATTCCATTTCCAGCCTCATTTTTTTTGCTAACCCGTAATCTAGGTAGTTCTCTTCCGCTCCAGTGTCCACCAGCGCCCAAAGCTAATCCTCCCTCTTTCTTCCCCGGAGCTGTAATGAATAGGGGACATAGAGATAAGACGAGGTATTTCCTTTATTGATGGTAGCAACGCGCGCAGGAGTGGTGCAGAAGTTGTAGGAGGGACTAGGGTTTCCCTCTCTGTGGTTTCCTGAAGGGTTTACCCCATTGGTGGAGCCAGAGGGCGAACCCTGCGTGGACTCCTGCGAGGGGTTGGAGACTGGCTCAGACTTGGATCAGCAGCCACGGAACTTCCCATGTTGTGCTCCGGTATGGGCCTTCACTTGTGCTAATGCTAGTTGGCCCTCCACCTGGGTCGCAATTGAAATCTCCTCATTGAGGGTAGCTCCCAGGCGAGTGGCAGCCAATGCTGTAAGGATGTCTGGGCGGAGGTTCTGGCGGAACATTCGTGCTATCTGAGTAGTGGTGACCTTGGCAGCCTTGGCCAAAGGGCGATACACATGGGCGTACTCAATGACTAAAATCTTTCATTGAGTTAGATTCAGAAGGGCGGACCACGCAGCGTCTTGGGAGTCATTTGGCATAGACACTCTCTCAACCAGTTGAAGACATTCCTCCAAGGTGGGAGGGAGCATAGTCTGGGTTTCCAGTAGCTCAGTGAACCAATCCGCTAGGTTTCTGGGAAGGGCGGTTACTATCTGGGCAATCTGAAGTGACACTGGGGATGTTCCTCCTGACGCCGTGGTCAGCCAGGCTTGGAGTTTCACATGCGAGAAGGTGGCATGTAAGGTGCTCAACTCTCCTGGGGTGAGGGCCTGTCAGAACTCAGACGCGGACTGCTCAGATTGAAAGTAGACGTTGGTATGCCCCTTGGAGGGAAGGAAACGGGCGACTTCTCTTAGGAGAAATAGAAGAGAGAAGATGACCATCAAACATGCGGTTGGGTGTTCATACCACGCAGGCAGGGCGCGTTCAGATGGCTTGTCCACCATGTCTAGGAATAAAGACATCAAATTAAATGAGTTTTATCTAATGTGACGGATGGGGTCTCTGAAAACTGCTACAAAGCAGTTAGGCAAGAGTGCCCAAGTGAGTGCCCACAGGCAGGATAGCCCTGCTGTGGAGAGATCCCAAATCTGACTATGCAGAAACCACTGTACCACGAAGGTTTGGGCCACAGTCAAGACAATGCTGGCGCTCAGAAGGAAGGTCTGACCCCAGAGAGGGCGTACAAGGACTGGATGGCCCTGTCAAAGTCTGAACTGCTGTCCATGAGGGGGTTTCCAGGTTTTCTTAATAAACTGATTTGCAAATGCGCAAAACTAGTTTTCGAATTTATTAAGTTTTATTTGAATTACAGAATATGAAACTGCTTTACACAGTTTCGCCTGCTCAGATTTATACTGAGCTTATTGGGGAAGAGCGGGTCCTGTTCCTGCAAAGTCCGTGAGCATCTTCCCAGCGGTGGGCCTATTTGAGAATCTAGACCCTCGATTTTGGCGTTGAGACCCATTCTCAAACTTGGGCTGGGTACCCTCAGGGTTGCGGAAACTTTTCCACATTTATTAATTTAGTTTCAATTTGCTCTCAAAGCCCAGGCTGTTCCTTTCACCCAAATTCACTGATATTGGTTTATTGCCTCTTTTGGGAAAATTTTGATCGGCGGCATCTGGTTGGCCAGAGTGCCATTCACAAGGATTTTCATCCTTGTCAATACTCCCATAAGCAATGGATTCAGCCACCTCTGATTGGCCAGAAATTCGCATCTGAGGGTCTGATCCCTCATCACCGCATTTAGCAATATTGGATTTGGCATCATCTGGCTGGCTAGAGCGCCATTTCCAAGGCTTCCCTTCCCTGTCAGTCTTTCAATTCGATTTTGCTTCCAATTTTGAGGCATCTGATTCATCAGATTGCCATTTACAATAATTGGTTCGTTTGAGCCCCTCTCCCCTGGCCCTGACTATTGCCCTAGGGAAGATTAGGGCAATTTAATGGTCAGGCAAGGCCTTGACCATTACAGTGCTTTGGTTGTTCAGCGGAACTGCAAAAATTTCACATTGGAAGACTGAATTTTTGATCATCACGTTTCAGTGGAATGAGACCTTCACCGCGTTTGCTGAGCAATTTATGGCAGAAGCTCATGTGCTAATTGGGGCTGAAATTTTATCTGAATCAGATGTGTGTATTGCGATGACTTCTGTTGTAAAGCCATAATGTGAGTTACATAACGTTATGGCCACACTGTCAGATGAAGATGTACCTTTGCTTAAAGTTGTTCTGTTTTTGCACCGTATATCAGTCAACATCCCTCCACCTAATGCTGAGCAGAGTCCTTCTGCTATAACTGCTGAATCATCATATTTGGGGAACACTGGCAGTCCAGTGCAGATTTCACCAGGTTATCATCAGCAGTTAAACGTCCAACCCATTCCTGCTTATTTTCCCTGGGCCAAAAATCGCCCTAGACCTGTTTATGCTGATCACTTCCAGCTTTACTCTCATTGTGGTTTGTATTACACTAATCAAGGGCGTGAGCCCTATGGTGTTAGCTATTTTAAATGCAGTCGTCAGGGGCATCTGGCATGATGGTTCCCTAATCAACTGGTCTCTTGTGTACAGCCAGAACAGTACGGCCAGGGAAAAGTCAGAGCGGAGTAGAGAAGGGACTCTCTATCTCCGCTATACCAAACCAAGACGTCCCACCTGAACCCAAGTTAGAATATTCAGCGGAAGTTTTCTTGCACAATGAGTCAGTTTTATATCAGCAGCCAGTTGGAGGGGTGAATGTTTTGACAAAAGTACATTCAGCGACTTTAGCGGAAAAGGGGTCTCAGATGCATGTTGAGCCATATGCCTGTCAAATGTTCTACCAAGTAACCCCTGAAAAGTTAAACCCTCCCTTGGATGCACCTTATTTGCAAGCAGTAAATGTCGCTCTTCCAGTTGATACTATCATCAAACAATACCCCAGAATTTGGAAGGGGATTTCGTGTTTCCTTGGAAACAGGGATTCCTCAGATGTCCATGTTATAAACAGTCAAGATGCGTCTTACTCCAAATGTACTTACTGCGACCAGGTTGTAGCTAAGACCCAAGTCTGTGCCATCATAGATACTGGTGCCCCCAACAATATAGTTTCCACCAAATTGGTTGCCAGGTTGTCATTAAAACCGGATGAGGAACACTGGATGGTATATAACATGCTGGAGCGGAAAATACGGTGTCTGAGGGAGTATACAATGTGCTTCCACTGCAGTTTGGTTCTGTTGTCATGGTAGCCCCAGCTATAGTGTTACCAAATAACCATTACGATCTGTTAATTGTAACTGCTTTCTTGCGACACTATGGGGCTGTCATTGACATTATGGATAAGACTTTTGAGATATTGGTCAGCGAATCCCAATCTACTTCACCTCTAGTGGAGTGCCAACTGATTTGGTGCATATGAGGAATATCAATCTAGCTTATAGCGACGGAGTGATCCCTGTGCGTTACCATTGGTTAAAGGGAAAAACTCGGTCCCTTCCTCAACAGATTTATGAATATCAAGGGCTTCCGCTCAGAGCTGCTGGACCTATATCTATTCCATCTGGGCATCAAGTTATAGTAAACACTGACTTGGTGATAGAAGTTCCAGACAGACTCTATGGGGAGGTTACTAAGCCATATCAGCAATCACAGTTTGAGCCCCACATGGCCCCAGGTATTATATTACCAGGGCAGGGGGAAGTCAAAGTTTTGCTTGCAAATTTACAAATGGTACCACTGCAAATCCGCCGTACCAAATAGTGGCATACTTGCACTTTACCCTGTTGAGGAGGTTAGTTCAGTTCATAACTTTGGGTCGCTGGAGTAATTTGGTCTGCATTTCAAACCACAGCTCAATGTAAAGGCCGTTGTATTGCATGAAAAGTTAATGGTGCTTTCAGAACCACAGAAGGATAGGGCAATCGCTTTATTTCAAAAAATATAAAGGGATTTTTGCTGTAAATGACCACGATTTAGGATGTGCACGGGGGGTGGTTCATAGGCTGGACACTGTAGAGCATCCTCCCATCAGGTCAAGGCCAATCCACTGATTGAGGGTGGCAGAAGAAGTAGTAACTGAGGAAATTGACAAGCTGTTAGCGCAAGGGATGCTTGAACCATCCAAGATTATGGGCTTCGCCTGTTCTGATTGTAAAAAAGAAGGACGGCACCAACTGTGTAGTAATAGATTACTGAAAGCTCAACAGCATCATCAAAAAGGACTCCTATCCCTTACCACGGATTGACGACGCTTTGGATTGGCTAGGTAGAGCTCATTTCTTCTCAGCAATGGACCTTATCTTGGCCTACTGGCAAATCGAGTTTCCACCAGTGGAGCAGGAAAAGTGCGCTATAGTCACATCCAAAGGTCTTTTCCAACCAACTCGGATGCCACAAGAGCTGTTTAATGCCCTGGCTACATTTCAACGGGCAATGGATCCTCTTTTGGGGACCTAAAACTATCGTTTGTCCTTGTATACCTTGACAACATTAATGTATTCTCCCAAACTTTCTCTGAACACCTTGACCATTTAGAAGCTGTATTTCGCAGCTTGCTGAGTCCAACATCAAAATCAAACCCCGGAAATGTCACTTCTTTAAAGACCATCTGGAGTATCTGGGGTTCTTGGTTGATGCCACAGGGCTGCGACCTCAACCAGCCAAGGTGGAAGCAATGCGTAAAATGACTCCATCCAACAGCAAGTGGTATATACAGATCTTTTTGGAAAATAGTCGGATATAACCAGCGCTTCATCCCTAATTTCAGCTGTATTGGGGGCCCACTATTTGAGCTATTAAGAAAAGACACTACGTTTGAATGGGCGGAATTTCAGCAATGCGCTTTTGATACGCTTTGAATGGCGTTAACCAGTGCGCTGGTGTTACGCTATCCCAATTTTGAAAAAGAGTTCATTGTTCAGATGGATGCACCCTTTCCGCTGTAGGGGCAGTCCTATCCCAAAAAGACGAGGAAGGTGAAGAGCACCCCGTAGCATATTGCAGTCATATCTTGAACAGCCATGAACGCAATTATACTGTGACTGAGTGAGAGTGCTTAGCAGTGACCTACGCCTATAAGCACTTTTGGGTGTATTTGCATGGGGTGAAATTCATAGTTGTAATGAATCATACCTCGCTACGCTGGTTACAAAACCTTAAAGGACTAGAAAGGCGTTTGGCCCAATGGAATCTCAAATTGCAGGCATACAAAATTGAAATTCTTATTGACATGGAGCAAACCATCAGAATGCCAATTGTTTATCAAGAATACCCACGGTTGCAGTTATGGCAGATCTGAGCAATATCATGTTTGATAAAATGCTTAGTGGCAAGTACAATGATGAACCGCCCCTATTCATCAAGATATTGGACGGAATAATGGCCAATACGTTCCAAAAAATGGGGAATAATATAAGCGGATAGGCCTCACTACCGTGAATATCCCAAGATCTTCCACACGCTCAACAATTATTATGAGTTCACAATGAGCAGTTGGACATGGTGGAGTACGTAAGACCATGGAATTATTGCGACCTCAGTATTACTGGGAAAGCATGAACTTCGATGTACTTGATACTATCTCCTCCTGTCACCAGTGCCAAGTGAAAAAGCTGTTCCGCCAAAAGACTTCATACTAGTTTTTGAAGCTGCACTTCGCCTAACACCATTTTGATTGATGTTGTGGGTCCCTTACCAACAAGGGCAACTAGTCCAAATACATCCTGGTAGCAATCGCTCACTTGACCAGGTAGGTTGAGGTGCGACCAATATGCGATTTGGGGGTGCTAACGGTGGCCAAGTTTGTTATGGAGTGTATAATTCAGTGACATGGTTGTCCCCAGTTCATCCTTACTGACAATGGAACTGACTTCACTTCCCACATAATTCCAAAGTTTAACAAGATAATGACCATCAAAGGGGTTTTGACAACCCCATACCACCCCAAATCTAATGGAATGGTTGAGCGGGTCAATGGTACTTTAGTGAACATACTCCATAAATTAGCAGCGGATTGACCCTCAGACTGGAGCTCCCTTTTGTCTACTGTCATCTTTGCTTATAATATTAGTTATCATTTGGCCACAGGGAAAAGCCCATTTCAATCGCTTTAAAGATGGCACCCCGCTCTGCCCACCCTCCTATATGCCTGTTGTAAATTCTTGGTGTCTGAGCTCAATTCTGCCGAGTTGGTTTTGCACAGGGTATGAGCCACTGAGCAACCAAATCAGATGATATGAGGATCGCCGACTTATTAATAACTTTGATAGAATATATATGGAGCTATTGCCCCTTATTTCTACCTTTATTTCTTTGGTATAAATCACAGACTTTTCTGCGTTCCCCTTTCCTCTTCAAAAGACCCCCTCTTTAATCTTTCATAAGACTCTTTATACCTCAGTTCCCCACTGGATGCATCCTCATCTTGGTAATCTTCTATTCTTCTTCCCTTTTCAAACTATCTCATTTGTATCAAATCTCAGCATAAATCCTCTCAATTCACCCTATGTCCTCATTTTGCTTGATTATATCTTGTGTATCCATTTTTTGCAAATCTTGAGACTCATCTCGATCCCCCTCCAATCCACCAATAGGGGTAGTGTATCATCCAGTCATATCAACTTCCCGATATTATGCCCCCCTTTGACTAGATGATAGGCTCTTACTGTTTATATGCTTGAAGGAACTTTGCGTGGACTTGGTTGATAGTCTGACACCCAGCGAGTTCCTTATTTGTGTAGACATCCATGCCAATCTTCTCAATAATCTTGAATGGGCTGACCCCAAATGTTAGAGCTTTATATTTCATCCAAATCCATGCTGGTCGTGGAATAAAACATAGTTCCCCACAGCAAACAATGGAAGTCCACTCCGGCGCTTCTGGTCAGCTGCCTGGTCGTGAATCTTCTTAGCCAAACTGTTGGAGCAGGCTTCCATTTGCAACTTAATCAATGTATCTTTGAGTTGCTTCAGATATTGCTGAATTCACACAACTAGTGTCCTCTACACACGAATATAGCAAGGCAGGCAGAGCCAGATGTCAACCATACAGCAGTTGAAACGGACTCTTACCAGTGGCATAATGATAGCTGATATTATAGGTGAACACAGCAGTAGGTAGAAGGGCACTCCATTCTGAGGGCCGATCCATTATCAATTTGCGGAGTATGTTCAATATGGTTCCAAAGACTTGCTCCACCATCCCATTTGATTCCGGATGATAGGGGGTGGTCAAAACCCTGAAAATCGCCATCAACTCGTTTAACTTTGGCAGGATATGGGAATTGAAGTTGGTTACATTGTCTGTCAGAATGAACTACGGGCAGCCATGCCACTGTATAACACACTCCATAATAAACTTGGCAGTGGTGACTGCTTTCAAGTTGCTAATAGCCCTAGCCTCCACCTATCAAGTCAAATGATTGATGGCAACAATTATATACTTGGATTAATTGGCACTAGTCAGCAGAGGCCCCACTACATCAGTGGAAACGGTGTGCCATGTGAACTGGGGTTTCACTAGTTGGTAGGTGGTTTTCTTGCAGAAAGGCTTTTCCACTTGACACTGATGGCAACAACTAACCGTTTCCAATATGTCATAATGCATGCTTTCCAAGAAGTATTAGGGTCGCAAAAAGTCTAGTGTCTTCCAAAATTCTCCATGTCCAACATCCTGATGAGCATCCATAATTATTGAGGGTCTAGCTGAAGGCTTAGGAAAATTCAACGTCAAGTCTCTGATATGCTTGTATGGTTCTTCCCCTTGTACAAAGGTATTCTCCCTGAGTCCATCTAACACCTTGATCACCTGCAGCGGCTCATCTTGGTATCTGGTCGCCACCATCTTTTTGTACATTATATCAGCTAGGTCCGCCATGATAGCAACCGTGGGCAATCAAGAAAGACAATCTGTGTTTTGATGTTTTGCTCCTGGTCGGTGTAAATTTTCAAAATCATATGCTTGCAGCTTCAGAGCCCAACGTGCGAGCTGTCCTTCCGGTTCATGAAGATTCTGTAGCCGTTGCAAGGAAGCGTGATCCGTCACTACTAAGAATCTCACCCCATGCAGATATACCTGAAACTGTTTGTAAGCGTAGATCACCACTAGACACTCCCACTCAGTTACAGTGTAGTTTTGTTCGTGACAGTTCAAAATTTGACTACAGAATGTGACAGGATGTTCCACGCCATCATCATCCTTCTGGGATAATACTGCCCCAATAGCAGCGAGGGATGCGTCAGTTTGTACTATGAACTGTTTATCGAAGTTCAAATATTGCAAAATGGGTGTGCTTGCTAACGCGGTACACAATACATTGAAAGTGTTTTGGCATCATTCTGTCCAATCAAAAGAAGCGTTTTTCGTTAATAACTCGAAAAGCGGGGCCCCAATGCAGCTGAAATTTGGAATGAATCATTGGTAATACCCAACCATCCCCAGAAACACCTGAATGTCCCACTTATTCCTGGCTGAGTCATCTAGCCTATCACTTCCACTTTAGCTGGCTGCAGTTTAAACCCATTTGAATCCATGACAAACTTGAGGTATTCCAATTGCTTTAAAGAATTGACACTTCTGTGGCTTGATTTTGATATTAGAGGCAGCGAGGCGCCGAAACACTTGCTCCAAGTGGGCCAGGTGCTCTGTAAATGTCCACTAAAACACATTGATTTCAAGGTAAACGAGAACGCAGGATAGCTTTTAATTGCCTAAAATTGTATCCATGGCATGCTGAAACGTAGCTGGGGCGTTACACAACCCTTGCGGGATTTGAGTCAGCTAGAAAAACCTTCTTGAGGTGATGATCGCACATTTCTCCCATTCCACTAATGGCAATTTGATCTGCCAGTATCCCAAGATCAGATCCATGGTGGTAATTAGTTCGCCCCGCCCAATTGGTATAACGCATCATCAATCCGCAGAAAAGGGTAGGAATCCTTCTTCATTACATTATTAAGTTTACAATAGGTAATACCCACCCTATTTGAGCCATCCTTCTTCTTTACGATGAGCTTAGGTGATGCTCACGGACTGTTTGATGGCTCTAGCATTCCTTGCTCAATAAGTTTATCCACTTCATCAGAGACAACCTCTTCCGCTGCTTTTGAACATCTAATAGGTTGTGAACAAATGGGAGGGTGATCCCCCTGTATCTATCCGATGTACCACCCCTTGAGCACACCCCAGGTCACGATTATCATTTGCAAAAATATCCTGATACTTTTCAAATAATGCCATATCCTTATCTTGTTATTCCACTGATAATCCCGTGAGCTCTTCCCGTGGAACCACGGTCAGTACGCTGAACAAGGAGTGAGCCAATAGTCCAAGATCCTCCCATAAGCCAAAATCATAAATATGACGAACTTCCTCTATAGGGATGAATTGTAGGTAAGCCACCACTTGGTGCCACCAGATCATTATTGCCTTCTTCTGTAGATTTGCTAGCAGCACCTTCACCTCCCCATTCCCAGGCAGCAGTAACCCTGGAGCCACATGTGGTTTGAGCCGCAAGCACTGGTGAGGCGCCATAATTTCTCCATGCAGCCCCTTAGGGACATCGATTTCCAGCCCAGTCCCTACTAAGCTCTGGTGTCCAGACAGTAGGCTTAAAGCGCGCGTTGCTTGAAGCGGGATTCCTTTGTACTCATATATTTGTTTGGGGAGGATCCTAGTCCACTGACTCAATTGCTGATAGCAAACAGGAATCACTCTGTTACTGTAGGCTAGATTGACCTGACCAGGGTGGACTGGATCCGTTGGGATTCCACCAGAGGAAAAATATACTGAATTTGTTGGCCGAACATAGTAAGGGTTTCTTCCACCATGTTTATCACAACGCCAAATTTCCTCATAAAAGCTGCACCAATTAACATATCATAATGGTTATTTGGCAAAACCACCGCTGGAGCGGACACCTGGACTGACCCAAATTGTAGAGGCAACGCGCTATATGCTCCTTCTGACACAGTGCTGTGCATTCCTGTGGTCCCATATATTACTCGATGGTCCACATCCAGTTTCAACATAAGTTTAGCCACCAACTGAGTGGAGACTATGTTCACAGGTGCTCCCATGTCTATGATAGCGCAGATTTTTGTGTTTTGAACAAATATTTCGCACTAAGTACATTCCAAGTAAGAAGAATCATCAGTGTTTATTACTTGTATGGTCAAGGGCTTTGTATTACTAAAAAAGGAAGAAATGCCCTTGCCAACTTGAGGATACTCATTAGCGATTTTCTCCACCGGAATGGCTACATTAACCCCTACTAAAGGAGCGACGTTTGGCGAAGGATCTGAGTTGCTAATACCAGTCTGTTCCAGGATCTTCCACGCATATGGCTTCTGCACATCTTGGTGGAACTCGGCACAATTGGGTGAGCTTTTACTCTCAGACGTGGAAGCAGGGGTATCCACTGAAAGCTGCTGATATAAAAAATCATCAAATTGAGGTTCAAAGTCTGCCTAAAAAGATGTTTGGAAATTGTTAGGGACAAGTGAATTGAACTTAGCAGAGATAGAGCGTCCCATCTCTACTCCGCTCAAGCTTTTCCTTACTCAATTATCTGAGTTGGCATTGCATACACTTGTGGTTGGCTATGACAATTGGCTGCATAATGCCCTCTTTGTCCGCACTGGAAGCAAGTGTTCATAAAAGGTGCGCATATATAGTTTGGGGCAGTAGGACCAGGCCAAATATTACCGGTAAGGTTCCAAGGTCGCAGGTGAACTGATGAAGCGTACCTGGGCTGGAAAGGGTCTATTGACTCATGTAAGGGACGAATACGTTCCAGTTGCTAATAATCCAGTCACTGCAGCCTATATTCCACAAGGGTTGGAGTGGGGGCAACATAGATTTTTTGGGCTACGTTGGGGGCGCTGTTTGTGGTGGAGAGCTGACATAAGGCGTTCACAATTTGAATAAGTCCAGTATCCCCATCCAACACATGGGACATAGCGTTATATAGTTCCCAATATGGTTTGACAGCCGCTGTCATCGCTATACCTACATCCTCAGTGGTTAAAATATTAGCTCCAAGTAGAACGTGTGCTTCCGCCAAAAACTGCTCAGCGAATTCTGACAGAGTCTCGTTTTGATAAATTGTATAGTCATAAAATTGGCTTTCCATTGAGACATCTTGGTAGCACCCCCAAACATCTATATAATGATCGCTTTTACTTGTGCATAAGATACTGAGCTGTTAGGAAGATAGCAGGTCACTTTATCAATAATTTCCACATCTAAAGCGGACAGCAACAATTTTGCTTTTCGTTGATCAGTAGCCCCTTCCACAGCGAATTTGAACCATTTAAAGTAACTGTGTAGGTTCCCATCATGACTGAAAGGAGGTAATTTTTCGATATGAACAAATTTGCTTTGCTCTAGGCTCCTGCTGCAAGGGGCAGGCGAATTGTTGTTGGAGTGACTATGGGAACCATTACTTGGTGCATTTCATACAGCCGGCCAGAGAAACTTGAACTTTTCAAAAAGGAATTGGGAGAAGTGGCGTCATGTGGGGGGTCCACTGTACCGCCTGATGGATATTTGTTTGCTGATCTATAACATCCTTCCCCAAGTCACCACTAACTGCCCCATTCCCCCCAGCTCCAGTACACTCCGTGAACTGTTTGTTGATCAACTGCTCCACTTTAGCCAAATAACATTTACACCGCCCATCCTGAAATTCCTGTTGCAGCATTTCATACTGTTGTTGCAATTCCTGGCGGACTCCCCTTTCTTTGTTCAGTTGTTGTTCCACAGCTTGTACTCACAAAAGAATTTCTTCAATTATATTCTGCAGGCAGGTTTGCTGTCAACTTGCGGTTTCTGCTTGTTGATTGGTGGCATTTATTTGGTTAATAAGGTAGGATCTTTCCCATGCCAATTCATCATTGGTCCATTGAAGAGTATCAAGGCGCCCTTGCATGTCTGCATATTCTCTTGTCTCACCAATTGGAAGAGGGAAGGCTTGTTGGGGCTCAGCCTGACTAATGACTTCCAGTTGTGTAACTCGATGAATAAGCTGGAGATACTTGGGAGATGTTGACTAAAGGATAAGCGCGTTATCAGTTGTTTGCTGGCTACTTCATTCAATATGAAGTTGGTTTACTTCAGTTGATAGAGAGCCAACTTGGCTGCCACTTGTTGTTCCATCAGGGTCATTTTTTCCTTGAGCTGGCCAATCACAGCTTCAAGAGCTTCCACCCATTCAGCTAGCTCTGTCATAAAACGCTCAGTATTATTCCCCAAGGTTGTTGTGTCCTGAATCCACTCCGCTGATAGGTCATGCTGATCCAGAAGTTCCCTTATTACTCGAGGTAATTCTGAATTTAACTGTGGTACCAGAACGTCCAATCGATGGCGGATGTCCCCAGCACGATGATCCATCTGTGCCAGCGCCCCTTGTATTTCTGAAAACGAATGATCAAGGCAGTCAAGCAGAAGGCGGATATCGTGCTGCTGTGCTTGTGCAAACTTTAATACATCTCCAATTTCAATCTTATGACGAGCCAGAACACGCAGTAGCTGGCAAATTGAAGGTTATTCATAAATGACTAAATATTCCTCAATTCTGTGGGTACTGAGGCGGAGAGCTAACCCCATAGTAGTTGCATCTAAATAAGACATTTACAGCGCGTATCAATTTTCTTGATCGCTTTGGTTATAGAATAAACTCAGGGCATTTTCCCCAGTCTCATCCTCATACAGATGATACCCGTGCAACAGCCATTCCATAATATTTCTCAGTTGTTGAGGAGTGACATTTGTGGAGCGTCCTTGTTGGTTGGTCGTCAGCTAGGGTAATTCTCAAATTGCAAATTAATCATAACTTCATCATCTCCTGGTTTGGTAACAGTGAATAATGTTGGTTCAGGATTAGGAGTCTCCTGGGCTTCTTCAGCATACCGCGCCTGGAATCCAATTAAGTTGTGTCAGAATGGATGAGTACTTGTCATTGTAAATTATTTGGCTTTAGTTTCTCCAACTACAGCTGCTTAGTGGCCCCCTGTAGTGAGCACCACTGTAAATTCTCGTCGTCTGAGCTCAATTCCGCCAAGTTGGTTTTGCACGGGGTATGAGCCACTGAGTAACCAAATTGGATAATATGAGGATTGCTGACTTATTAATAACTTTGATAAAATATATATGGAGCTATCGCCCCTTATTTCTACCTTTATTTTTTTAATAAATTTAAGACTTTTCTGCGTTACCCTTAACTCTTCAAAAAACCCCTCTTTAATCTTCCATGAGACTCTTTATACCTCAGTTCCCCACCGGATGCATCCTCAGCTTGGTAATCTTCTATTCTTCTTCCCTTTTTTAAATTACTCTCATTTGTATCAAATCTTGGCATAAATCCTCTTGATTTGATGAATGTCCTCATTTTGCTCAATTATAATTTTTGTATCCATTTTTCATAAATCTTGAGACACATCTTGATCCTCCTATAATCCACCAATATGGGTAGCATATCGTCCAGTAATATCAACTTCCTGACACCTTTGTAGAGGATACTGGCTGTATGGATCTGCAACTCTATTTGACCATCCTAACAAATATGCTGATTAAATTACAAACCAAAATGTACTCATTCAGCCTATCCAAGAGAATCAAAAGCCAGGCTGACAATCAGTTATGGCAGGGTGGAATAGCACAGTTCAAAGATGGAGACATAATCCTATTCCATAAACATGGGTTCAGCTGGAAACATAATCTGGCCAGTATCTGGATCAGGCCATTTGAAGTCATTGAGAAGACCGATATAGATGCATATACTATCAAATACCCTGCTAATGGTCAGATCATCAACTGAGTGCATGCAAAGTTCCTCCAAGCATATAAGCAATAAGATCCTCATAATCCAGTCAAGGAGGGGGTAATGTCATGATTCTGTTATGACTGGATGACAAGCCCTAGGTCATTATGGTGGAACGGATGGAATCTGTCAAGATTTGATATGAGTTCAGTAATTTGAGTGCCTCAAAAATGAGGTGATATTGGGTTGTTGGGAAATCATCTCAGATTAGGCGATTGGTAATTTAATGAATAAAGAATTGATGGAACCAATGAGATAAGGTGAATTAAATTACTAAGCCATAGAAGTGGTTACATCCAAAGTCACTCCAATATAGGCAAGATGAGATGATCAAGCGAAGAAGGTTGTTAGTAGTTTTAAAGAAAGAGGAAACAGGAATTGGCTGTATTAAGTATATTAAATAAAGAGATTTGTGCGAGCTAATGCTCCATATTTATTTGAAAAGTTTATTCTGTTGTTTCAAGGACAACGACCATCATATCATTGGTCCTAATTGCTCAGTGGGTTGAACCCTGTGCAAAATCTGTCAGCGTATCTCTTGAATACCGCCAATTTTATAACAGGTTGGAATCTTCATTTGATTCTGCTTCAGCTAATGCACTACCAGATCATTCAGAGTTTAATTGTGAGTTCAATCTCACTGTGGATCTAGTGCATATATCTTCCCCCATTTACCCATTGACTGTCTGGGAGGAAGAGGCCTTAGATGTGTGGGTTAAAAAGCAGTTAGCCAAGGGTGCTATTTTTCAGCGAACCTCCCATGTGTGTTCCCCACTTCTCTTTGTTGAGAGGGTCAATGGTACCTTATGCCCATGAGTAGGCTATATGAATCTTAACAGCGTCACTGTACCAGACTTACATCCCATCCCCCCTGGACTCACAGATTGCACGCTATGTGGATAAGGCGCGGGTCTTCTTTAATCTAGATTGTTAAAATAGCGTTCAGTCAGATCTGTATCAAGAAGGGCCAGGAGTGGTTGATCGCATTCCATACCAGAAAAGGAATCTTACAATTTTGGGTTATTCTTTTTGGGCTTAAAAATGCCCCTGCTATCTTTCAAAGTCATATTGATGTGGCTTTGGGGGACATGCTGGGGGTATGCGCGGTAGCTTATATAGATGACGTTTTTGTATTTTCCCCTGACAATGAGTCCCATGCAGTACACCTTCAGCAGGTGGTGGAGCGTTTAAGGGCTGCCAACCTTACGCTGAAAATCAGTAAGTGTGATATTTTTAAGTCCCAGGTCACCTTTCTGGGCAACGTCATGTTTGACCAATATCACATGATAACTCCAGACAAGGAGAAGGCAACTTTTGAATGGCCCACTCCAACTTCAGTTAAAGAATTGAGGAGTTTTATGAGGACATGTACATTCCCTAAGAAGTTCACACCAAACCTTTCTGAAGTTGCCGCGCCTTTGTATAAGGCGAGTGGGGCAAAAGTACTTCAGTAGCCCCCCATTTTGGAGGATGCCTTCCAAGAATTATAGTGTACGTTTCTGTCCACTTCTGTTCTTCGCCATTTTGACCCCAATAAAGAGTTCATTGTTGCTTCAGATGCCTCCAACTTTGCCATAGCAGCTGCCTTATTATAGTAGGCGAAGATGGTATAGAGCATCTGGTATGATATTTTTCTAGGAATATGACTCTGCCCGAGTTAACTACGCATTTTGTGACAAAGGATTATTAGCAGTGGTTGAGTCGCTGACCTATTGGTGTCATCATTTGAGTGGCTCATCCCAACCCTCCCGCGTACATACAGACCACCATGAATTACTGTACTACTGCGCATCTCATGTCTTAACCCCACGGCAGACCCGCTGGCATGAGACCCTTGCCCAATTTGCGTTTACTTATGAGTTTACCAAGGGCAAGGAATGGTTTGGCGGATGCTTTGAGCTGTAAACCTGCACTGGCTTTCAATCCTAAGGAGGTGGAGGTGCATAATACCATTTAATAATTCCGCTGGGTAAGATTCTTTCTCAACTTTCCTCTCCCTTGTCCAATGGGCCAGCTCTCGCTCCTCTAGATAATGTGGAGGAATATGGTATGTTTAGAAAGGCTGTCCTTTCACAGCCTTTGTCAGCAGAATAAGTGTTGGTCCTTGCAAAGAGTGCATTGAACAGGAGGATATTACCAGAGGCTATCATCTAAAGGATGAGATGGTGTGGTTTCAGGGGCGCCTATGGGTTCCTGCTGGACCACTTTGCCTGGGAATCTTTTGGGACCATCATGACGAAATCACCGTTGGTCATCCTGGGAAGGTAAAGACCCTGGTTTCTTATCCGCTGCACTTTTAATTGGAAGGGATTGGCCGCTCATGTAGGCAGGTATTTTAAAGAGTACCTAGTCTGCAACCATATGAAGCCTAATTTCCAGCCTTTAGAGGGTTGTTGGTACCAGTTCAAAAGGCTGATGGGCCTTGGACTTCCCTATTGGTTGATTTTATTGTTAAATTGCAGTATCTGATGGCTATGATGCTGTCATGGTGGTGTTGGACCATTTTAAAAAGTTCGCCCACTCTATCCCATGCAGAATCACAGTCACCACAGCGGAGATGGCTGGGCTTTTTGTTACTAATGTGTTTGCTCTTCATGGGTTTTCTCAAGAAATTATCAGTGATTGGGTGCCCCAGTTCACCTCTGTCTTTTGGGAGTTGTGTAAGACTCTGCAAATCCATAGCTATTATTCAAATGCCTATCATCCTCAATCTGATGGGCAGACGGAACAAGGTAATTAGTGCCCTGAACAGTTTTTGTGGTGTTACACTGCCGCAGATCACTCATATTGGGTTTCCCATCTCCCCATGGCCCAATTCAGTTACAAAAAACACAACATGCATCAATCGGTTGTTCCCCCTTCTTCGCCAATTATGGCTTCAATCCCGCCTTCAATATGGATCCCAGTTGTGGATCCAAGGTGGAAGCGGTGGTTGACTTTGCAAAAATGATCAAGAAAGTAACCAAGGGGTGAGCATGGATTCAGATGCAGCCATAAAGGCTTACAAGGAGCATGCTGATGGTAAGAGACGGGTTGGAACTGCATACAAGGTAGGATATCTCGTGATGATGGATACTAAAAACATCCTTATCAAGAAATCATTTAAAAAAGAGGGACTAAAGAGGATTATGCCATATCATGTTGTCAAAAAAGTGGGCCATGCCTCATACCAGTTAATCTCCCCCTCATTTTGAATCTTTTTAGTATTCCATTAAAGCAAGCTCACGTTGTTTGATGGCCCCCTCCAGAGACTCTAAAGCTTATCTCGTGGATGGGGCACCAGATTGGGAAGTGGAGGAAAATGTAGTCTCTTGTTGAGTAAGAAGAAGACTTGAGTATCTTGTATCCTGGGAGGGATTTGATGCAGCAGAGAACAGTTGGGTCCCAGCACACAATTGCGCCCATACCCAATATCTAAATTTATTATTCCACGAGTGTTTCCCTAAGGCCGCAGAATCAAAGTTTAACAAACCGTTGCTGCTATGAAGTTGGCCCCTGCCCACAATTTCTTTCCTTGGCGGATGCCACTGAAGGGGGTTTTGGAGCCCAAAAAAGAGGAGAGGGTAATGTCATGTTTACATGACCTTATAGAGGGGACCAACAGCAGGGACAAGGCTGGGTGTCAGGAGGTCCAGAAGGTGAAACTTCAGGCCCTTCCTGGCCTTAAGCACACCTTTGTCAATGCTGGGTACAGGTGAGGTACGCCCAGGTTGATACAAGTGATGTGCTTAAAGCCCAGCCCCCTGTTTTGGCCCTAGGGTTGAAACGAACAAGTTTCAAGTCAAATGAGAATGGGATAATTCAGTTAATCAGGGAACGGGGGTTTTGAAACCTGTTCCATTCACAAAATTATGAGCTTGAGTTGGATCCAACTTCATTTGATTACTAGAGTAAAATCAATTTTGAAGTATGTGCCCCTTTTGGATGAAAGCATGTACCTATTGGTGCACCAAGGATTGGGACCACTTCCATCAATACAAAATTTCTTTAATCTAACTTAAGTATCCTTGCTCAATACCAACGTTTCTTGTTGGTCATCTTTCCCAATAAACAATATTGTCATTTTATGTTTTTTATACGTTAACTTGAGCACACCTGTTTGAGGACCTCTTCAAGGAGGTCTTGTGACGTTTTATCCTTTTTATTGTATTTAAAATATTCATAGCCTTAGGTACACCACTGGTCCTACCAGGTCTTAAAACCTGGTCACCAGTGCACTCTACCCCTGTACCTAACTCAGTTAGAAACAACTCTTTGGGCTACTGCCTAGTTCTGAAGCTTACTCGAATCATTATTACTTTCACATCACAAAACACCCTCGCTCTATGTCTTCTTAGCTCCAGCTCCCTCTTCTGGGCTATTTTTATCATTATAATAATGCCTATGAGTTCCCTTGCGTAGGTCCTGTGCACCAAGCACCACCACGCTAAGTTTTGGAGAGTTATAGACACTCTCTTGACATGCACTTACAGGACTATAAATTTTCTGACAACTTGCTTTAGGATAAGTATATGCTAAAATGACTTGAATTCTAGAAACTTTTTCCCTGAGGCCCTTTATCTTACACCTCTGACTAATTCTCTCAGTATTCTTTTTTAAGAAATTTAGTTTGAAATTAATGGTAACCTTAGTTATTTAAGCTCTGAGGTTACATGGAGATACGCACCATTTTTTATAGACAAATGAAAATCAGTTTGGGGTTTTTGATGTCTTAAGGTACTATAGTTGTCACAGGCCTCCTATATTCTTATATACACAATAGAAAGGGATCATGACATAAGTTTATTTATTGAGAAGTGCTTTTTATAACTAAAAAGGCAATTTGGTTTCAAAGAGTGTCAAACTTTTGCTGTCCCATATATATTAGAACTAACTACCCTGGTATTAATGGCATCCACCAGAGCTGGTATGTATTAAAGATAGATTTCATGAAAACGCTAGAGAATATAAGACTGGGATTTTTTATAAAACATAGTAAGCTTATAATTGTAATTTCATACTAAAGTTGGACTAACAAAATTATTAATTTTTACATTACACAAAAGTGTGGGATATTTAACACAACCAGTGAAGTGTCAATGGGAGCTATGGATATGGTTTTTGCTTATGATGAAAGCTTTTACTACTATAATAGCTAAATAATAAAGTTTTATAGTTGAGTTGCGCCATAAAAATCACAAAAAGTAAATATAAGATTTACCTTAATGTCACTCAACTGTAGAAAAGTTTCATCTGTGTCAAAGCTGGAGGCACCTTGACCATACTTAAAGAACCAAAGGGTCATCATGAGTAAGCCAGGGCTTTAGAAAAGGATATGCTTTTGAGCATTAAAGCTAAGTTTTGGTTTGAGTTAGTACAAAGTTATTCATCTCCTTACAAAGATTACAATAGAGTGTCTATCTCAAAAACTGAGAGATAGATAATTTATCATCTACAAGTTTAAAGTAATAATCACATACAAAGGAGATTGTAAAGTTAGATTCAATATAGTATTGCAGTCTTTTTTTAAAACATAATGCATTCCTTTTTCAATATGTTATTGTTTAGAAAGATTATTACATTTTTAATATTGAACTTATCTGAAATAAAAAAAGAAGTCATAGAAAATAGTATCTCAATAATTGTTAAGCGTGATATATATGCTTATGATTCTATATCAAGATATCATCTGTGTAGGCTATAGCGCAGTCCCTATGAGGTCCATTATTACTATCTTTATGAAACACTGAAGACATGCAGGAGCATCTTAAGAACAAATATATTTATGTGAAAAGGGGCCTTCTTAGAAATAAAATTAGTAATCTTATAGTTTTTTAAAAATAAAGGTAAACTGTAAGATAGTCTATATGAAAAAAGTGCTTTATATATACATAATGATTTATATGCTACTTTAAAAAGATAGTTAGAGGTTTATCACCGGCACATTGTTAAGATTTCCATAATTTCCACAGGGATTTTATAACAAAACCATATCTGCCACATAAATAAGTGAGGTAAGCACCAAAAATATGATAAGATGAAGATAAAGCCTTTGTATGTATGTCAATATTTTTAATCCTCTAGAGGAAGAACCATATATAGAAAAGAGGCAATCTAGGTCAAGATCCAGATCATTAAATGTGATCATAGACATAAAGCAAAACCTAATGTATGTGCAGGAGTATTGGATCATTTGATGCATCAAAGATATCATTGTTTATACAGTCTGTAATCTGAAGAATCTTGTAATAAACATGACTGTAGATGGAATAAGAAATCCTTGGGGATGGCAGATCCTGTGGAAGAATTTGCTTAGAAGTTTTATTAATAGATACTGAAATTTACTCTGATACCTATTATTTTGTACATTAGTTTTCCAATTGCATAAGTAAAGCCAAAATAGCGCTTTTAGTCTATCCTTAGAATGACTGTTTTGAAACGCGGTCCACTGCATCCAATAATATCTTAGATAGTCCTTGTTACCTTGTGAGATATTGGGGATTGTATTTTCATAGTAATACTCTAGAAAACATAGTTTTATAATAAGCTGTAGTAGACCATGAGTAGCCTTATATTTCCATCAGTACAAAGTTTGTAGACCTATATAGAAGATGTTTTAATGATTTTACAAAGCTGGCCTTCTAAAAAATTTAGGGGAATATTAATTGTCAGGATTTGCCTTAGTTCAAATGAAGCCTCAACTATGGGTTCAAATAATTATTATGTTGAGTTTCCAATAGTTTATATTATTTGTTAAGATGTGTTCACCTCCAGACCTATTTAATAAGACTCCAAAATATTAATTAACCAAATATGAATTAACAAGTGACCTATTGATTGCATTGGAATAGGAACACATTGAGATTTGTACCAAGTTCTTATCAAGTATGCATTTTATTCTAGAATATTCCTTAGCTGGCACATTAAATTGTGCTAGTATTTACCTGACAAAATAGATTTATCCTCTTAATGTATTTTTATTGTAATAGTTATATCCATCTAAGACCTTTAAACCTTATCAAAATTGAGTCCCTTCATATCAATATTAAAAAACTCTGAACATAATGTTGAGGTTTAGTTCCTAAGCACCAGCCTTTCTTGGGACCTTTTAATCACATTTTGGTAAGTTTCACAGTATTACCAGCCTTCATCAGGACCTATGAACCTCCTTCATCAGGCCATATCATGTAGAATTAGCAAATAGATTCACTGAACCTTAAAGTTAAGTTTTACCAACTAAAAACCTATGTGAGCTTTAGATGATAGACTTCAGACTGTTCACATCACCAGCAGCAGAGCTTGGTCCAACACAAAAGTAGTTCTCACTGTTAGGTTGTTTTTAAACTTCACCTATAGGATATAATTTACTCAACAGCAACAATGGCTCAATGCCACCTACCAAAATTGCTCCACCAAACACCACATGTATATATATAGATATTTTTCAAATACTAGTGGTCAATCTCCAACATAAAGGAAAGTTAGTGAAGCCAAAAACAACTTGTAAAATGGGTTGATCAAAATGAGGATGGGGAGAATGGAAAAGGAAAGTTGTGAAATACACTGAATACTTGATGTATGCTATGAACAGCAGCTTTAATTGATTAGCTAGTATGCAAAAGAAGCTGCCCTATGACTATCAGAAAGTAATGATTAAGAGGAAAAAGATATTATCTCAACCTTTGAATCTCTAGAAGTATTTACTTTCATTTATATACTAATCTAGTGTAATTTACTAATAGCCACCATCAGCATTACCCACTTGTTTTTTGATAAAATCTGGAACAAGTTAATCAAACTTGGACTTGTTCAATCTAGAAAACCTAATGTCACTTCTGAAGACCAACAAAATATCATCCAATAAGTGGATTAACCAAGTAAAGGACCTCCACAGATGAAATCTTATCTTTGTTACAGCTGGCGTTAGATTATGGTATTCCTCTATTACCCAGCTGCTTAGAATACAATAGGCCCTTATTCACTAGTGGATTATTCTGCTAGTAGATATGGTAGTTATCATATTTCAGGTGATGGCTATTGTTTGGCAAAATCGTCCTAACAAATACTAGGTAATCTGCTGTGTTTGATCCGTTGGATTGATATGCTGAATTATATCCTCGTTGGGTATGATCCCCAAAGGTAAGTGAATTATTAGGCTGTGTTTCTCATGTTAAATTTACTTTTTCATGTAAGTAGATTAGGGTTTGTTGCTGATTGATAGGTGGGGTTTGTGAAGTTGTTAGTCTGCTGATGAAGCTTCTAAAACAACTTCCAGGCTAATTAATAAATGTAGGGAAGCATTTATTGATAACCTAGAGAAGCTTGCAGGGGCTATAAGGCGACAAAACTCAACTAGCTCGTTATGAGAAATACATGAGTTGCGACCTAATGAAGGCTAACCAGATGGCAACGGCTGATGTCTCCTCAAGTAGGGCGCTAACAGGGGTGGTGCCAATTTCCCTATATATACCCTCGTTTTTCCCTAAAATAAAGTAAATTTTAGCAATTACTTTTATAGTTTAGACTTGTATAAATTGGTTGTATAGTTGGCTCTTAAACAAGAGTTTAAGGATAGGATCCCCTTTTTAGAGTATTTGGCTATCAAGATTTCTGCGGACTTTGTGAGAAGAGAATAGAGGAGGGAAGAGTTATCTTCCATTTCAGAGATACCTTAAAGGATAGGAAGGGCGTGCACCAGTTCAGCGTTGGACTTCTCATCAACGTGGATTTAAGAAAACACAGCTTAAGTAATAGTCTTCATACTATTTTTTTAGTACTAGATGGTCCCATAGTCTTCATACTATTACTACCCAGATTTGGTCAATATTTATAAAATCAACGCATTCTTTAAGAATTTTTACATTGGGATTGGAAGCCAAGGAGAGCATCCCAGTTGGAAGATACAGTTGGTGCTAATTACTAAGGGTAATTGATCATATAGCTCCCAAATTTCTACAACTGGTCAGAATAACAAAGAAATAATCATTAGCCACGTTGAATGTATCTGCATCCAATGCACTTTTCTTTGTTGAGGCCCATATTTGGTTTTTAAATGATACTGGATCAACTGAAATAAAAGCTTCCAGGAACAAATTGTTTTCCTTCGCCAATCCTTTAAAATCACAACCTTTTTATTATTGTTTAATTTTATTAATGATTTTGGTATAAACTGTGACACAAAGGAGTAAAGTCCCACAACCCACCTCTGATGGGTTGAAATGGTTTTGAAAAGCTGCCAATCAATTGCCAACCCAGAGACAAAGCTGCTTAATCTAAGGATTAAAAAGTTTACCCTATAATATCAACTACCCCATTGATTTAAAACAAATCCACTCTATCTAACCAAAAGGAACTTTGATTTGAATTGCCAATTCGTTCAGTCACCATACTTTGATGTTAATTCCCAAAATCAGTCTGAAATGGTGGTTAATCATCTAAACCTAACTTATGAGAAAATATCATCTAAAAATAGATTAGAATTAAAGTATCTAAGCTCTTAGGTTGATTTGAAGGACCAACCATACAATAAAAAAATAAAAAATATCTAGCCAATTATTGGGCCAATTTGAACTAAAATTCAGTTCTACTCTATGAATTTTCAACCACATTGAGCTGACAGCTAAATCGCTAAATTTAACACCTAAATTAAGTGATCAACTAAGCTATATCTCAGACTGAACTAATCACAGCTTGATCTGTTTTTTAGTACTAGATGGTCCCAACCCAAGGCACAGCTTGGTCTGTTGATTAATGTTTTATATCAAATACAAGCCACTTTATCAAAACCTTAAAATTAACAAGTGTAAAATCTGCCTCAGATCCTTTAAATCTTATCATTGTTGAAGAAAACAAGGTTAGGCTATTAAATGTCAGGCCAAGTTAGAGGCCTCCCCAATTTAGCGTTAAACTATATAAAGTGGCTGGTATTGAACCATCCAAAAATATATCCCAGAAGCACGCCAAGCTCAGCCATAGGGATCATAAAATTTTTAGCAAGATCCAAGCCATGCTCCATATTGCAATGCCCTAGTCAACCTCCCCCAACTTTACCATTTAAGATTTTGGGCGGTGAGGTAGTTAATTGGTTCAAGCAGAAAGACAAGCCCACTTTGGTGGAATAATATGGATTTCATCGCCGCTGCTGCCAATTTTTGGTGGTCTAGAATTCCAGGGGCTAATGGTAAGATGATCTTCAAATCTGTATTACCCTTTTTCAAAAATTACTAGTTCTACTTTGTCCACAACAGAATCATGCATAACTGAACTATCTATTGTGGTGCATCACCCAAAACCCAGATTTTTGCCATGCTTCAATCTAGTACTAGGTTCTGACATCATACCAAAAACTTTACTCTATCTAAGGGAGACTACACCAAAGCATTTTATTGACATATACTCTCAAACCTGATGTTTGGTACCGCCTGGGGCAAACAAAGTTCAAAGATACTCCCAAGCCATTAATGATGAATGCAAAATTATTCAACCCAGGCAATGCATCACCACCAGTTGAGGCTTAAGGGGGCTCTGTCACGCTTTTCCATGGTTCATGTGAATCCTTGACTCTAGATTAAAATGTATTATTTGATATGTCAAGTTTCCATTAGTTTTATATTTATTGATATGCGATATGCTGAAAGACCTAATCTATTAGTTTACAAAATTGCTATCAAGTGTTAGATATGAATCATTAAGTGACCCAACAATTACATTAGAATAACAAATCTTTAAGATCTTTTCTAAGCTCTATTAAAGTATGCATAAATATTATAAAGTATCACCTTAGCTATCACTTAAGATAATGTAACTACTTTTTATAAAAATGTTTTTTATCCTCTTAATTTATTTTCATATAAAGTTTTGTGAGACCTTAAAACCTTAATTTAGATCTAGTTCCTTCATACCAATATTGAAAAGAACCTTTTAACCTGTTGATGAGGTTAAGTTCCTAACAAGCCTTCATTGGGACCTCTGAACCACTTCGTGGTTAAGAACCACAGGTAAATAGCCTTCATCAGGACCTCTGAACCTCCTTCATCAGGTTAAATCATGTAGGATTAGTAAATAGGCCGCTGAACATTAAAGTTTAAATCCTCTTAATGACCACCTAATCATTCTAAGATGAACTAGCCTTTTAGACTGTTGGTGCCACCAGCAGCAGAGCTCATGGCTTGAAAATGAATATGAGCATGAAATAAAACAATTTCAGACTGATCTAAAATTATAAAATAGTTTTTAAATCCCAGAAATGAGCGTACTAGGGCTGTTTGAAAGATAAGGGTTATGCACAGATATTTCGCGCTATCTTGTTGCAACTTGTAGATGAAACTGTGTGTACTGCCTCTATGATTATTTGGAGCCAGGGTTTCGCTACTTTTAGTGATCTCCTAAGTATAATAACAGATATGTAATAGGGGCCATAGAGAGAAATAGCATGGATTTGTTATTTTTACAGATTACAAAATTTAGTGTTGTGATAACTTGATATCTGAACTATTGTAAAATATAACAAACATCTGCACAAATTTGTGACTCATGTTTGACTTAGCTTGTAAATAGGGCAGTATTGATAGAGAAGTCTAGTAAATTCAAGACTAAGAGAATTAACTAATCTATGCTACTCTAATGAACTTAATAGCCCTTTTTTCATATGGCATGGTCTTAAAAGCAAAAATATGTAACGCTTATTGGGATCTGGTATCACCTATAATGATTGGTCTATTATAACAAATGATCTTGAATTTTTTTGACAAATTGTCAAAAAATGATAGGTTCCTTCAACTACAATTGGTGATGCCTAAGTGGTGTGTCCAGAGTTACAAGATTGTAAAGATGAAAAGCTTGATTATAAGGTGTTGGTACACTATTTTATCTCAAATCAATGTATTGGAAAGGCAGGTTCATTATTATAAGGACTTGATACTTACTCCAAAATTGTGTAATGGGATAACTATCTCAAGGACATTATACTAAGGGAAACTTGATACAGCTATACTTTAGCTTTATTTTTATGAACATAGAGTGATCACTAGTGTTTTGCTAGCGTTGGAGATAAACAAAAGTAACATCTTAATGAATTCTATATTAAAAGCATTCATGAGATACATAAAATATATAACAAAGGAAACTTTTTTGAGAATGGGTATGTAAAGTACAGTAATTTTAGGTGCGAATATCCTCCTTAAAAAGCTAAATTAGTCTTTTTCAAGGACTATATTCCAGCATTAATATTTTGGCTTTTATAGGCTGGAAACTCCAGTAAAATTAGAGACCTTTGCAACTCTATAACATTGGTAATGAAGTGCATTTGATACTGATATGACCTAGGGTTTTTGAATGCATTTTAACCACTGTTATGATTAAAATTACATCATATAAAACTCTTTAGTAATGCCCCTCAAAGCAATAGGCATACAAGACCATTTTCCACTATTAATATTAGTGACAGAAGATAAAAATACTAAACAGTTATCTTACATATGAGAATTACTAGGCATGTAATGGCAAAGTAAAAGACTAACTGCCATCAGGGATACTTAAGTACCCACAATAGCATCAACAGCCCACAAGGCACCACCATTATGATGGTGTGTGAATAGGACACACAGTTCAAAAGGTAGGGGAAGAGTTGTACAATGATTACCATCATTTCATCAACCAATCAACTCAAAACTTGAAGCAATTGAGCTCACGTTTCCCAAACAGGAGTGTTGCTGTTGCTTTCAAATTATATCTCTCATCTTCACCAGTATAGTAAATCCAAAGAAAACAATTTTTTGATTTCCTGGGAATGTTTTGTTTGGAGATTCTAGTTTCCTTTGGGATGGCACTATGTGGCGGAATGGCTCCTGAAAGGTGTCAGCTAATCATTTTTTCGTTTTGTATAATATTCAACTGGCAACCACTGTTGTCAAAACTTCTATTGCTATTGTTCTTTGCTTTAAAAAAAGATAAATCATATGTTAAATTAAGTATAAGGTATAATTCATAAGTACTTTTATTTTGTCAAAATTCTTTAATCTCTAAGTTGAATGGGGGCCATATGATGTATAGAGCGCCTGGGCCCTCCAAAAATCAGGATCTTCCCTTAACATCCATTATAAAAGTCAAGAAGTGGTCATCCTCCTCCACTGACACCCAGATTATAATGTCCCATTGTCCTGGGGCTTCCAGGTTGTGAATCTATGATTTAGGATGCAGTTTCACCAAGGTTTTCAATTGGTGGCCCAGTCTGGATTAAATCTTTTATGTAATCTCAAAACCACTTAATTTTTTCTTTCCCATTTATGGTCATCAATTTATTAGGCGACAATTTAATCATCTTTTCAAGGCTTGATTCCATAGTAGGGCTTTCAAACCGCTCATCACTTCAATCATTGGCAGGATTGAATAAAAGACCAACACTAATTCAAACAATGGCAATTGTGTTAATGTTAAGGCTTTTATTCAACTCAGTAAATATTTTAAAAGGCTTTATGAACTTGTTATTGAGAGGTGCTTATTAGTTTTCTCTAAAAATATTTCCTTTTAAGTCACTCTTGGACTTTAGATATGATGTAAACTCTTTTTAGAGGTGTTTTATTTGCATTTGAAAATGTTCAGTCCATTGTCATTGGTGATATAATCTTGGTGAGAAAAATTGCTTGTACATGTTGAGTTTCTTAAAAAAGGGAACCCCTTTTTGAACTTTTTAAGTACCACCGCTAATGATAGCTAATATGGTGACTAACAAAGAGATAGCCACTACAACCACATATTAGTAGAGTGTGGCCCCTTTAAAGGCTTAAGAATGGTAGTTTCAGGAGATGGAATAGCTTTGAGTGCTATTTTCAGAAAAGCAGTAAGTAGGTTTTTAATGTATTGAACAAAGTAAATAACATAATAAACCAACACCCTAATACTAGCAGGGTGCTGGATAAATATATGTGCATAGGGGAAGTAATTTGAGAATAAATCCTAATTTACTAAGTTATAGTACTGATAATCTAAGAGCCATGGTCAAACTGGCGCTATATTCTGGGGCTTTGATGTTTATTTAAGCCATCAGAATAGTCTTTTATGACCTCACCACTTGGTGATTTAATTATACTCTCTTTATATAACTTATAAACTGAACATGGTATATGTTCGTTCCCTTCACCAAATGCAGACCCAGGTGTAAAAAAATCTGATTGGTGAGTCTCTATACAGTCAATTTGTCTTTGCCAAGGTCTTCATTTGATCTCTGAAGTCTGCTTGTTCCTGCTGATTTATCTCATTTTACATATTAACATTGATCACACCTCATAGCTCACAACTAACATCCTTGATTTAGATAGATGGTATGCAGCTGGTTCTATGATAAAAAAGTGTTTTGGTTAACTAATTTTTAGTGGTTATGGGGGTATAAACCAGGCAGGTCAGCAGCTGAGCATCACTCATTGAGGTTATAACTCAACTACTCAATATTGGCTAGTGGTAAGGCCTCTGAATTAGTACCCTTTATTAATCAAAAAGGATATACTGGTCTGTCCAACTTGATGGCCATGTCCAGGAACCTTAGGGTGTGCACAAAATAGAGTAGTATCAAGTCAAGGTCATTGAGAATTCTAAATTTACAATACAATAATTGTTATCTAATGGGCCAAAGAAATTTATACAATCTAAGAAGGTAAATAATTTTATAAATCGCTTCAAGGATACTTCAAGGAAGGGCTGCAAAAAGCCCTTAAAAATAGTATATAGTAAAATAATACCCAAAGTTTAGATAATAATTAGCAGCATTAAAATGACTGAAGCTTCTAACTTTTATCTTTAGTCTAGCTGAACTATGCAACAAAAAGTTTAAAGGTGTCAAATTATAGATACAGTTACATCATAGAGCCTCTATCTATATATCTCTTTGCAATTGTTGAGCATCAATAGATATAGAATAGGTAAAGATGGCTAAATAAAAGTAAGATTTAAATGAAGGTGTCTAAGTAAGGCTCATACTGTAATGGTTGGGTTAAACTGATCATTACATTTCGACTCGAGATTCAGATTTCCGAATCTCGAGTCGAATCACTTTTTGGGTTTTTTGAGGTTTATGTGGGGTCCAGCACTGGGCTGTGCCCCTCCCGCACTATTCTTAGGCTCTTAGGGGCCTAAAGAACAGTGCAGGAGGGGCTCCCGGAAGGGCGACCTTAAAAGGTCGAGCCCACGTGATTCTGAACTCAGTTCAGAATTTTTCCTCGTTTCCCACTCTCATGTGGGATTCTCTGGTGGCCTCGGGGCCGCCCTTGCCTTGTCTTACCTGGTATCCCGCGGCGATATAAATTTTGTATCCTCAACAAAATAATGGGATTTGGCGTCGAGAACCTAGATTCCACCAAATACCCTGGTTTTTTATGTCTCGTTTGTGGTGCTCTAAGTCATCAGGATTGAATTTGTCCACGTGTTTATTTTTGATAATAAATAAAACAAGGCTAATTTCAGGGTTGGATCCTCGCTTACCTGTGTCATCTTTTCTCACTTTTCAAATTTCCCAAAATCCAATGTTGAATTGGTGAGTATGACAAATCAAAGCACTTACCTCAAGGGAACCTCATATCAGACAAACATTTGGCGCCCATTGCCAAGGCAAGATGGCGGTCGAAAACTGGGATGTTTTTGATTCATTAGACATACCAAGAATTAACCCTGACATCATTTAAGGCTTGGTTTCTAAACAATCTATAATTTTTAAATTCAAATAATGATCTGCCATTTTGTTTTTATATCTTAAAGCTTAAGGAAGTGTGTATCTAGATATTGCTAGTAGGTCTCAGGAAGATTTTTGACCAGTATATGGAAATAATATAAAATAATCTACAGTCTAGTTTATTCCATTATCTGAATTTAGCCTATACTGATATTATGTTTCTTGCGTTTTTTACCATCTCAAAAGGCTTCTTGCTATTCCTACTTCACTTCAAACTTTTGTAAGTTTTTGGGGTTGTAAAGATCCAAAGTTACTTCCTGTTCGTGACAATTGAGAGATTTTGTTGGACTTACAAAAGACGTGGAAGCATTAGTTAAGAATCTATGTACCTTTTAATCTCATTAGCCTAGATAAAGTAGCCCCATCTTTAAAATACAGTTGACTTAAGTTAGGTATGATTCTAGACTAATCTAACCAGATACATCAGCTATATAAAAACTTTGTGTTTTTAGGGGAGCAAGTTATTATAAGTTAAAATTCTATATAAAATTGGAGCCAAAGCAAAATTTTTAAAATGTACCAGCAAGAACCCAATTAAAACCATTTTTACAAGTTTTTACTTACTAGTTTTCATCACTGGTGTATCATCATCTACAACAACAAATGACCTTGCCCAGTTTTTTATAATATCTAGATATCAGATCTCATCATAAAAGGTTAGCCATAATTGACCTTATAGGTATAATGATTTTACCACAAAAACTTATCTACCTTACACATACTTTCAATTATATGGGCACTACTAAGTATAGAAACTTTAATAGCCTTCTTTCTTAATGATATAAATTATCCTTAAAATTATACTGGCATTTGTTGCCAATTATTATTGGTATTAATATAATATATAGTACACTTTTCTGTTGCGTTATTGGCTAAGCTAGATGTTGGTATAAATTGGCATCTTTAATGACAGGATATCAATAAAAAACTTGTGCTTAAGTATAACTATTCTTATAACCCCATATTAAGATTTAGATAATGGTGATGAATACTCAGGCTTTTATATATCTAATAAACTCCTTCTATATCAATTGTAACTTCTTTAATTCTCAGATTAAGTCAGCTTGTCTGCCAGGTAAATTGTTGCTATTGTAAAAGAGCAGTTTTATATAAGCATTGTAAATTCAAAAAATATTATTATTTAATAAACCTTGCTTTGATAGTGATCTATTCTATATAGAGTTATGTTTAAGCTGTAATTTTAATTTTTAAATGTAAATTTTTTGTATAAGTATTCCATGTAAGGTAATCATTCTATATAGAAGTTTCTTCTATTATTCACAATTTCTCATACAGGGAGATTCTAGTTTAAGTCTGTCCTACTGAGAGCCTTTATATAGTATCAATCTTTATAATATATGGTATTGCTTATTACCTAACATTAAATTCAATATACTGATATATCATAAGAATCCTGGTATAATGATAAAATCATTTGATATACTGTCTCCACTATAGTTTTTTTGCTAATGGAATAATGAGATGTTCACTGAATTGTAATACATAGAAATTAGTATCAAAGTTCTCTCTATCCTACACATAAAGTTTATATCTTTGGGAAGTTGGGGTAGATATTTTAGGACGTTAATCAAGTATGACCAAACCACACTATGTAGCATGTGACAGTAACTTTAAAGTATGGATTAAAGAATAGCAAATAGGTTAAGGGATTGAGGTACATATATTTTTCAGATGTGAATTGGTGCATATTAGATTTTTACTTTCTCATTTTATTACAATTTACTAATAAATCAGATATGGATATATACATCTATTTTTAGGAATAAAAACTAAAACATAATTTTTAACTTATTGAAAGGATCATGAAGGATAACTTATGCTCTTGACCATTATTATAAAAAAAGATTTATCTTAGCATACATTGGGGATATTAATCATACTAAAGATCTCATATCAAAGAGATAGTCCTTTGAGAATCTATTAGATAATTATTAATAGATCATATATCATATCTTACTATTACATATGTTGTACTATATCTTTACTTAAGTTTAACAGCTATAATCTAACTTCTACAAATTGCTTACACTAAGGATCTATTTTTATCCCTTGATTTAAAATAATATGATAACCAATTATCAAAATGGAGGTTGCACCATTTAAATAAAACTAAAAAGTTACCTATTAAAAATTATTGAGATGCTCTTATAAAAAAATGGGGATAGGGTTTAATTGGGTATGCTGCAATAACAGAGGGCCAATAGAACTTCTTGGATCTTAAAATCATATGAGTGATGCTTTTACAATATCAGAGTATTAGAAAATGAAGCTATACATAGGCTTCAGATAAATTATAAAAACCTGCACTTTAACTAATTAACACTATAATAGGTATATAGATAACTAATCATTAAAAGGGTCATTTACTTCAATAAAGTTAAATCTGTATAAACCTATCATTATCTAAATCACAATTAGCTGTTAAAGGTTAACTATTGAATATAAAGTTTTCCACTAAAAGGTAGATAAGTTTATTGTACTAAACAAAATGGCTCATACTATCAAGAGAACTTGGAATCATAATTTATCACAACAGGAGGTTTGGATGACACCTCAGATTTGCGTTTTATCTGGTGGCACATCGTCGTCAGTAGGCTCAAGCAGCAAAGCATTTAACCCAATTTATTGGATACAGATGGGCAGGGATAAATCCTGAGAAATACAAAACAGGAAAAGTAAATGGAGAGTATTTTCATTATTTTGTTATAAATTGTGGGAAGGCTTTTATACCTGTTAAATCAAAAATCTTTGAAGAAAAAGTTTTTTAGTATCTCAAAGGGAAAGCAGCTAATAATGAATGAATGGCTAAAGGGATAAGACAAGGGAGGGTACATCTATTAATGGATTAGCAATCTTGTCAGTTCCACAACACTCCCTCTATTCAATTTCATGCTGATATAATTCAAGTCAATTTCTGTTGATTATTGATTGGTAGGGAACTCAGTTGAGGGTTTCCAAGTTGTAATTGGCGTATAATAGGAGCTTTGAGACTTGGAATGGTCCCTTGAAATGGAGTTTAGTTTTCCAGATTTTGGAATTGAGCAATTCATTTCAGAAAATTAAAACTAAATCCCCTTCTGTGAAATTTTGGAGTCTTTTGAGCTGCTCATCATACTAGAGTTTCATTTGATTAGCTCAGTCCTGTGAAATTACTTGAACAGCTGTTCAAATTAGATCAATGGGAATAATGTCTTTAAGTGCTAAATAGTTGGGTTGGGCTGATACCTAGTCTTATAAGTTCATTTGGTCTTTTTCATGTGGTAGAGTGACTTTTGGTTTGGTAAGCCACGGAATAGTAGGCACTCATTCTGAACAATTCTTGGGATTTTCCATACAACTTTTATCCAGGTCATGTATGAGGGTTTGGTTGAGCCATTCAGTTAATTTGTTGCTCTGAGGGTTTTAAGAGGTGGTCATCATGTGTCTCATATGGACTTGAGAAACTGTTTTGGTGACTAGCTTGATGTTAAAGTGTGACCCCTTGCTGGATAGGATGGTGTGCAAGGTTCCATAGGAGTACTATTTTCTTCAAAAAAGAATTGAGGGCGTTAAGGTGTCAGCTTTGGGATGGCATTAGCAATCTGACACCTAATAAAATACTTAGTAGCAACTAAGAAATACTTGCAGCCTTGACTACAGGGAAGGATTCTACAAAGTCAATGCCCTAGATTTCAAAAGGTTATGAGGTGATAATGGGGTTGAAAAACTTCTGCGTCCAGAGCTGATTTCCAAGACTTGGCAGGCATGACAGGTGGTGACATAGTTACAGAAATTAATATGTGCATTTGGCTACCAGTAACAGGAGAATAATTGTTCCAGGTTGCTTGATTTCTGAAGTTCCCAGCATCATCATGAACTTCCTTGGGTTATTTCAAGTTTATAAGATTTAAGAACCGCTTAAAGGATGGTATTTTTGCCTTGTAGGTATAGTCATCCAACAATAACCAGAAACTTGGTGCACTTAGACTTGAATTGTCATCCATTGGTTACTCCCTCAGGGACCTCAAATGTCTGGAAGAATTGTTGAATCTGTAACAACTCAGGTCCAAGTTTATGAATTTTATATGGTAAGCTGGGACTGGTTTGATAAAAGGAAGGATATGAGAGAGACCATTGGCCATGGTGTTCAGCTTCCCAGAGAGGTGTACAAATTTTACAATGAATTCCGTTAGTTTGTATCTCCATCATATTCAGTGGCTGCTAGGGATTGGGTTGTTGAATAAAAAGAATAAGTTAGATACTTAGCGTAAGTAGTGACACCTGAATCCAGCAAATGATATCAGAATTTTTGGTGAGCATAAACAATGGCAATTAAGCATTTCAAATGTAGAATAATTGATTTTGATGGGACTTAATTTCTTAAAAAATATATCTGATAAGCAGATATTTTTCATATAAGAATTAGTCAATATGGCTCCAAGGGCAAAAATTTCTCATGTCAGTGTATACTTGAAATGCATCTTCAAAATTTGAGAAAATTTAATATGAGAGCTCAGGTCTTTGCTTTATTCACTTTGTCAAAACTGAGCTGTTCAGTGCAATCAAGTTTCCATGTGGCTCCTTTCTTATGAATAAATCACAATGATGCAGAGATCTGACTTTAATTTGGAATGAAGGAGTAGTAGTAACTGAAAGTTTGTAGGAAGCTGAGTATTTTGCTGGTATTTTGGCTATAGGGTCAGGAGACAATAGTTCTAATTTTCTCAGTGTCACTTGATTTTCCTTTAGGAGTAAGTATTGTGATGGATCTTGGCCAGCCTGATCCACACATCAACCTCATAAATATTTGTTTGAATTTATGCACGAATTTGGAGGTCAGATTTGAAAAGTTGGACCAATCAGAAAAACCACTAGAGATGGAAATCAAGTAAGGAACTGGGATTTGAGAATGAGGATTGATCTGGCATATTGAACAACCAGTGTCTTGAATCCTCTGACTTTTTGTTATGTGGGATACAAGACTTTCATAAGCAACAATTTATATCACTAAAAATACTAATCTAGGGTTTTAATGATTTAAACTAGAAAAAATGCTTTAAAAATGAGGAAATGGAAACTGTAAATACAGTTTCATCATCTCAATAGGAAAGCTACAATAAAATTTCAAATTGCTTGTTTTAAATTTAGTTTCACTTTTAAAGGGAATTTCAGTCAAATTTACCAGAATAATGAGCTCAACAAGTGAGCTAGGCCAGGCATTGGCCTCATTTGCGGCACTATCTTGGGGCTAGGCCTTATTTCCTGCTTGCAGCATTGCCGGAACCTTAGTCTGCAAATACATCATAAATTCTGGGAATGGCGCATGATTTAGAGGGTGGTTCTCTGAAGAATTATCAGTCATGTGGGTGACGACATGGCTGGTGCTGCCCAACTCATTTGTCAATTATTGGCACAAACCTGTGCATTACATAAACAAAACTCAAATACCTTTCTCTCCATCTTGTTGGGGCCCCAGGAAGAAGTGGTGGTTACCAATGGAGAGAAATGGAACTAACATCTCTTGACCGTGGTTATGGTGGGATTTTTGTTGCATTTTTGTTATGTGAAGTGGGACAATTAAGGGGGCAACAACTTAGCAAACCATGGTCATCCAGGCGAAACCTAAATCACCCACCATTCAAGTGGCGTTATCCATAAAGGCGTTGGATAAACTTCACCAAGTAATGGCGCAGATCCGCTTCCAGGCATGGTTAGCACAGGCGACAGGGGGTATCCCCTCTAGGGCTCCAACTAGCCCAAGTGGTGGATGCATTACCCCCAGAATTAGTGGGAAGGTTCCAGGAATCATCAAGGAACAGGATAGTTTGCCAAATTCTATGGAGGAGTATATGGAGTTAATTGACCAGGTGGCATTTCTGATGAAGCAAAAGATGAGGCCTGGTTGGCACTATTAACAGTCAGTCAGGGTTATAGCTCTGCAGAGGAGTATGCGCGGGTATTCCATCCACTGGCAAAGGCAGCTCAGGTTATTGATTACCAGTCCTCACAAATGTTCCGCCAGGGGTTGCAGGAAAATTTTCTGGCAACCTTGGTGGCTGCAAAGGTCTAAGCTACGCTGGGGGAGAAAGTGGCCTTAGCAGATCAAGTCAAAAAACATTTAGCACTGGCACAGGATTGGCGGGAGGAATTAATGTTACCAGGGAAGAGACAATCCCCAGTAAGTGGCCGTTCCAGTCAAGGGCGGTGGCACTCATCCCAAAAAAATGTGGGAAATGTTCAAGGGGGAGGGCGACAAGGGAATATGTCAAAATCCTCCATCATCCAATTTTCAAGTGAAAGACTCATTCAAAAATAAATTGCCTTCTTTGCTTTATTCCTGACTGTTTATCCCCATAGAGTTGCATATAGATGTGGAAATGGAAAGGGCAATGGCCCTGATAGATACTGGGGCAGAATAGAATTATTTTGAACTGGCATTGTCAGATCTTTTGAAGCTGCAGGTGCAGGAAGGACTGGCGGTGGTATTTGCCAATGCCTCACAGAGGGCGCCATCATGGCGCGTATGCCCCTCAGTGAAGGTACAGCAGGCCCCATTCAAATTCTGGACGCAGTTTTGTGCAATTGAGAACCTGACCCACCCAGTAGTGTTTGTGATGTGGTGGTGGCATCAGTTAGACCCCAGATCGATATGCCTTCCAGTACCTTAACTCTTATACCCAAGGAGGGGTCCACCAATGAGGTGGAGGATGTTAGTGTGAAACATGAATTCAGATATGACTCAAACCCTGAGGGCCATGCAGGAAGAGGTCTTACCCGCAGAATACCAAGATTTTGTGGGTGTCTTTGGTCCAAAAAGGGATTCGCCATTTTCCCACACAGAGCTATTTGCATTCTCTTTCCAGTTTAAGGAAGGTTCAGAACTTCCCCGTGGATACCCAGTTTATCCGTTGAATGAAAGAGCCAAAGCTACGTTGGAGACCACATAAATTCAATGTTGAGCGAAGGTTTTATTGATCCATCAAAATCAGATGTGGTATCTCTGGTGTTGCTAGTGCCCAAGGCAAGTGGAGAGTTATGGCCATGCATGGACTACCAAAGGTTAAATGCAGTCATGGAGCCGAATCCTTACTCAATGCCACTAATGGAAGAATTCTTGTTAATTGTCATGGGATGTAACATTTTCACCAAGCTTGATTTAGCAGACGCATTCAACCAGGTACCTGTGAGGCTGGAGCACCAAAGATACACGGCATTCAAGTGCCACCTTGAAATGTTCCAATATCAAGTTATGCCATTTGGGCTGCGCAATGCCCCAGCGGTATTTCAATGAATGATTAGATGAATACTCTGTTAGTTAATTGGCTGATGTTGTATCTCTAATATGGATGACATCCTGGTGTTTTCACGTTCCAAGGAGGCTCATGTATGGGATGTGTGGGAGGTCCTGAAGGCATTGGCTGGGGCAGGATTACAGCTGAAGCCTTCAAAATGTGAGTTTAACCAGGAGTCAGTCAAGTTCCTAGGGGATGTGATATTTGGAAAAGGCCTGGAGGTATGCCCAGATTAGATCCAGGCGGTGCATGCATGGAAGGCTCCAATTGATCAGACAGGAAAATAAGTTTTCTGGGAATGGTAAAGTTCCTCAGGCGGTTCATCAAAAATCTAATGAAGTTAACCTTGCCACTTACACGACTAATGCAGATTGTACTGTTCATATGGGGGGAAGAAAAGCGGACATACAACCTTCTGAAAGAGAAGCTCATTTTGGTGCTGGTCCTTGCCCATCCAGATCCAGGAAAACCTTTCATGGTTGAGACAGACGCCTCAAACTTTGCTGTGGGAGCAGTCCTCTTACAGAAGGGGAAGGACATATTGGAGCAACCAGTGTGTTATTTCAGCCGGAAAATGATTCCTGAGGAAACAAATTACCCAATATATGACAAGAGCTACTGGCGGTCATTGCAGCGCTGCAGAAGTGGCAGCACCACTTGTTGTACACCCATCATCCTTTTGTAGCATGTATAGACCATTGTGCACTGGAATATTACTGCAAGCCCAGCAAAATGAATCAGCGCCAAGCCTGTTGGCACGTGGAGCTGGCTCAGTATGATTTCTGAGTGAAATACCATCCAGAAGCTGTTAACACCATTGCAGATTAGTTGAGCTGGGATGCAGGGCTAGCCTAAAAGAAGGCTGAGTTAGAGAAGTATAACACAGCAACCATGTTACAGGAAGATCAATTTTGCCATGATTGTGAGTGAAGAGGATGAACTGGAAGGGGAGATCCAAAGAAAGCAAAGGAGGACACTATTTGGACAGTAATTAATAGGTGGAAATGGCGGAGGGCCAATGGCACAGCCATCATCATACATATGAAAAGAAAAATGGGATTATATATCATGACTTGTGGATATGGGTTCTGAACCCATCACAGCAGTGGGAAGTGCTGCAGGCATCGCATGACCACCTGCTGGTGGGACATCCAGGGGTTGTGAAGATGATTGACTTGACGCGATGGAAGTATTCATGGGCCAGACTGCAAAAGGATATTAAAAATATGTGGTAAGAGTGCTTGATTTGCGCATGTTTGAAGCCCTCACAAAAGCAGCCCACAGGTAAATTAGTCCCACTCCAAATTCCAAGTCAGCCGTGGGGTTCAGTTAGCATGGATTTCATTATGGGGTTACCTAAGATCCAGGGGAAGGATGCAATAATAGTTGTTGTTGATAAGTTAACAAAATATGCTGAGTTTTTCCCATGTACCTCAAAATTCTCAGTTAGGATAACTGAAAGGGTTTTTATCTATGAGATATTTGCCTTTTATGGCCTAATGGCAGAGATCATTTTGGATTGCAAACTTAATTTATATCAAAATTCTGGTCAAGTCTGCTTTTAATTTTAAGATTCGCCCATGTAGGGCTTTGACATACCATCCCCAGTCCTATGGGCAAACAGAGAGGATAAACAAGATATTGGAGCAATACCTCCAATGCTATATCTCAGATTGGCAGGATGTTTGGATTACCTGGATTAGACTTGCTCAGTTTGCTTACAATGACCACCACCAATTGTTGACAGGAATGTCACCATTTTTTGCTAATCATGGATCCAATCCAGCGTTGGATGGGGGATCAAACGGTGGAGTATGCCAGGGGGTAAACGAATTATCCCAAAGAATGACCAAAATTGGAAGAAAATTGCAAAACAACCAGGAGCGCACCACAGTATGGCAAAAATGGTATGCAGATTGACAAAGAGCGCCAGACCCATTGTTTGCTCCAGGGGATTTGGTATTGGTGGCAACAAAGAATTATGCAGTACCAGTAAAGAGCCAGAAACTTGGACTGAAGTTATTAGGCCCCTATAGGGTGATTTGGGTTGTTAACAAGGTGGCATTTGAATTGGACCTCCTGGAAGGATTGAGGGCTCATTCAGTTATCCATGGTTCACAACTTTGAGGATTCTGGGGGCAGGGACCAGAGTGCCTGGGCCACTGAACCCATGGGAAGAGGACAACCAGGAATATGTGAACAAGCAAATTCCGAGGGAGCGTTGGGTCAGGGGTCACCAGAAATTTCTGGTAAAATGGAAAGGATATCCAGTGAAGGAGGTGACCTGGCAAACACCAGAGGAGTGTGCACGCTGCCCTGAGAAGATCAGAAAGTTTCTGGATTTACAAGAGGGTGATGTGTTGGATTGGGGCCAGCCTGATTCGCTCATTGACCTTGTGAATATTGGTTTAAATTTGCACACAGATTCAAAGGTCAGATTTGGAAAGTTGGACCAATCAGAAAAACCACTAGAGATGGAAATTGTAGATAAGAATTCAGGGATTTTAGATTGAGGATTGATCCAGAGTATTGAATGACTGGTGTCTTGAAACCTCCAAATTTTTATTATGGGATATGAGACTTTTGCAAGCAATAATTTGGATGTCACTTGAAAGCCTAATCTAGGATTTTAATAATTTAAACTATCAAAATGCTTTAAAAATGAGGGAACAGCAACTGTAAATATAATTTCATTTTTTCAAAAGGAAAAGTATAATAAAATTTCAGATTGATTGTTTTAAATTTAGTTTTATTTTAAATTGAAATTTTGGTTAGAACAATCAGAATGATGAACTCAACAAGTGAGCTAGGCCAGGCATTGGCCTCATTTGTGGTACTATCTTGGGGCCAGGCCTTACTGCTTGCTTGCAGCATCAACGGAACTTTAGTCCACAGGTATGTCAAGAATTCTGAAATGGCATGCGGGTTGGAGGGTGGTTCTCCACAGGATTATCAGTCATGTGGTCAGTGACATGGCTGGTGCTGCCCAACTCGTTTGTCACATATTGGCACAAACCTGTTTATTAAAAGTATGTGATCTAACATTTTGAGCTCTCTGGTGTGTATGAACAGTTTATATCCATCAATGCTGAGGTTGGCCTTTTTGTTTCATTTAAAAAACATCTTTGGGTCTTGAAGATGTTTCTTAAAGTTGTAGGAATAAACTGTAATGTCATCAAGATAAACAGTTACACATTAGTTAAGAAGATTATAGAATAGGCCATCCATGATTTTTAAAAGGTTTGTGGGGCTCCAATAAGTCTAAAGAGAATTTGGGTGTACTCAAACTGACCATATTTGAGATGAACATTATTTTCTCAATCATTATTTGGTCATGCTTAACTGGTAGTATCCAGGGAAGAGGTTGATATTGGTAAATATTTGGGCTCCTCATGGTACTGAAAATGTTAATAATTAGAGGCAGGGGATAAATATCTTATTCATAATCTTGTTCAACAGGATATAGTCAACACATATCTGGAGCTTCCAGTTTTTCTTGGGCACCATAACCATTAGAAACGCCCATTGTGACTGAATGATCAAATAAGCCCACTGGTGAGTCCCTTTTTTAGTCTCAACAAAGTGTTCAAAGCTTGAGGTAGTCAATAGGGCCATTGGGTGATTGGTTTAGTGTCCTCAACGTCAATGTAATGCTGCCCCAAATTTGATAAAGAAATGTTTGCTTCATTCTGCTTGATATTGTCTTCACAATTCTGGATCATTTGAAGCAATTATTATTTTCTTGCTCCTGGAGATATCCAGAAATTGGATATGTTGAAAAATTTTGATGCGTAGGTAAGAGTTGAATTGGGAAGGTGGATGATCATGGGTTGATTGGGCAAGGGAGACAATCTGAAACTTATTTATTAATAGGTTGAAATTGGGTTTGTGGGGTTTTATTTGCAATCATCAAATCAAAGTTATTTTTGTGGCTTTGGGGTAGTGACTTGAGTTTTGGGTGTTTTTAAGGATTCTACATTCAGTAACTCATCAAAAATCTTATTTGAGCTTTGTGGTAGCAACATAATTTTCTTCAAGATGTGGTCCTTTGGCAGCATATTCTTCCAAGGTCAAGGCTACCCGGTCAGATAGTGCAGGTTCCAGGGTGTCATCCCTGTCAGGATCACCACTTTGTCATGAGAGCTCAGAAATCCTGAATTCATCACAACAGGTGGTTTGGGCAATACCTCAGATTTTCACTTTATCTGGTTTCAGCATCATCATTGATAGGCTTGAGCAGCAGTGCATTCACCCAGAATATTGGATATGGCTAGGTGGGGATTAATCCCAAGAATTACAAACAAGAAAAGTAGATGCAAAGTGTTTTCATTATATCATTGTAATTTGTGAGCAGGCTTTATATCTGATTAATCAAAAATATTCAAGGGAAAAGGGTTTTTAGGGTCTCAACGGGAAAGCATCTAAAAAAAGAATAAATGGCTAAAGGGATAGGTCAAGGTAAAGAACAACCACCACTAGATTGGCAATCTTGCAGTTTTACAACAGCATGTATGGCAATAAGGTGTCATTATAAGCTTTATCGGATCCATAGGCTAATGTTATTAAACCATTTAATTTTAAAGTATTTCAACCCCACCAATCCCCTTTAACTATTTTAACCACAATATACTTCCTATATTAGTTGTTCTTAACATCTTCAAAAATAAAGCTATATATAGATAGTTTTATTCTGGTTACTAAATAAATAGGTTTTATCTATTCTGGGCTTTCTAATATATTAAACAATCATAATTTATCAGGTTTAAAATAACTAGAAATTTGGGGCAGATTGTACTTTTGGATCAGGAACCTAATCATTTGGTTGAACTTAGGTTCCAGAATATTTGTGTGCTGCCAGTACTCCTAACCAGTTTATTTTGAGAGAATCCCAGTCCCACCAAACTATACACTAGCTTAGAATGTTACATTATTAGGTTTACTGCCTAACCTGGTGAGTAAGTAATTTGTTCATTACAGCCTTAGGTGGATAACTAAGATGTATAGTAAATATTTGTTTAAACTATAGCTAATTAAATATAGTAACAAAAAACTGATATCTAAAACTATTAAAATCATCAATACATGTTGAGAAACTGATATTCAAAATTATAAAAAATCTCATTGTATTTTGAGAAAGTGATATTTAAAACTATAAAAATGCTATTACATTTTGATAAACTGAAAGGTGGGCATTTAAGTGAGTTGAATTTTTAAACAAGCTTATAATTAAAGAAAACGTTTTAAGACATTTTAAATTTTATTAATGGATTATTGTATTGTCATGAAAGATACATGATTGCGCCAAATTTCAAAGCTTAGCTAGTCTGGAAGGTAGTTGAAAATCAATAGCAAGATTCCACCACATAAACAGACACCACAGCGAGTAGAAAAAAATTAAAAAAGTATAAAGGTATAGTCATTTGACCATGCCCTAGAAATATTGGCGCCCAGTTTCCTAAATTGGCGGATCAAACACCAATTTAGCTTAATAATGAGAAGGTAAACTAAAATCAAATAATGTAATGTTAGTATAGCACACAGGCCAAATTTGTCAATTTTTAAGCTCAACCACTTCACATATTATATCCCAATCCTATAACCCTAAGCATAATTCTAAACTTGAGTTGGGCAATTGCTAGCATATGCAATTAAATGTAAACCATTTTAAGCGATACAAATGGAATTAAACAGATAGTTTAAGCAAGGGGTAGCACAGTATTGGTTCCAGTTACAGCATCTCTACTAAAACAATATTTTAATAGGTTGGGTTAAGAATCAGAATCAGAGGAGGAAGATGAACCCTCAGAGGAAGTAAATAGGGCTGGAACATATTGGAGGGTATGAATATCCTCAACCAGCCTCCGATAAAATATGGGCGGATAGTAATTGTAGGGAGGTTGGATATCCTTAGGGGATAAGCTGGCCAACCATTCAAGTTTTAAAAGTAGCTTGGCGGTAAATTTGGGGCGTGAGAATCTAGCCTTGAGGTATACATACTCCAAGTTCGTTGGCGAACAAAAGTTCTGAGTGATGGCAATAGTGAAGTCTAAACCAAAACTAAGTATGCGTAGCTAAGGAGAACCAACCTAAATTAATAACCACATGCGCCCATCCACCAGGAACAAATATAGTTTCACCTGGCCGCTGTAAGGCCTCAACCATACCCAAGCATTGGCCTAAAGTTGGGTCTAAAATTGGATCCCCAAACTGTTCAGGTGTCAGCCTGCTTGAAATGGTAGCTGGAAAACGAAATCTGGGAAACACTTTTGCAAACCACGTGATCCCTTCTGCCTCGCCGCTTTCTCTTGGGGGATCAATCAAGCTGCGGGGTGTGTTTGGTGGGAAAAGGGCCCACCTGTAAAATTAACCTCAAATATAATTGAAGGGTACCTCTTGTGCCCTCTGATCAGCGCATTCCATGCACTGGTCCCTGGTTCAGATCAAAACCTCACCAACGAAATCAAACGCTTACCCAAAGGATCTATATGGATACTTTGGAAGGTTAGAATATAGTTATAGAGTGAGCGTACTGTGTACCGCTTCTAGCGCCACCCATAACTAACCAACGGTGTGGAGGACGCCTTGATCCAGTCAATTCAAACAGGTCAATATCAAAGTATTTGGGTACAAAGAAATCATCCAGAAGTCTGGCTTTAGCCAGCCCCATCGGTTTATCAAGTTTGCTTAGTTTGGATGGCCTAGGCTGCTTGAAATAGAGGCTTTTACTGAAAGCGGAATCAAACACATATAGCGGGCTATCATCGTGAGGCGCCTCATGCTCCGAATAGGGGAGAAAGTGCTTGAGTTTGAGATACACGTTATTGCCACCATCATCCTCTCCAACTTTAAACTTCTGGTTCCCGTAGTTCCGAAATAGGCTCTAAAGGTTTAGGCCGCATAGTAAAAACAATACCTCGGCGTTCCAATGAACGTGTGCGGGCCATAGTTTAGTCAAACCGCAGATTATAACTGGTAGATTGGGCCGCTCGGATTTATCAATGAACTCTTGCCTAGAAGTCAAGCCGTAACTGATCCGTGGTAAGGTATCAACGCCGGGCCTAGTTCCCCATTCCATCGTGCAATATCTATTCTTCCCCCAGTCATATAAACCGATTTCTAATGTGATAGTAAGTATGCTTTCTGTAAAGATGCTTAAGAAATGAGCTTCAAGCTTCTCTTAATTAAAAACCACTAAAATTTAAATTTGGCTTAAAGGTGTTTTTTCTTTTTTTTAGTACTAGATGAAAGTTGTTTTTTCTTTGTAAGTGCTTTCCCGTGGCAAAAAATTGTGGCGTTTATCGTATAGAATCCAGTTGCTTAACAACTTGGTCCAAAAGGCTGCAAAGATATAAAATACACAAATTTTAAATTCATGGGACAGCATAGGCCCAAACTCCAAATGAATTCTTAAATCCCGTCACTGATTAAATTAGCACTATAGGGCATCTGTTTTGTTCCAAACCACATTTTATATAAATCTAAGGCCAAACAGAAGTTCAAAAAGTTTTGAACTAGAGGAGACCTTAGATAAACTTATGATGTCGGTGTAATAAAGAACCATACCTGATCTTGCCTTAACTTTTGCACGATTAATTTTTTCTTTGACTTCAGGGGATATAGAAATAGAGGAGTTTCGCTGACCGCATCGGATGCCTTACTCAAAGGCCCAACAAAATTATTTAAACTTTTGGACGCCTTAGAAATGAGGTGAGAGCTTTCCGACGCCAACTCTCTAGGGGGAGTACCTCTTCGACGGGTGAAACTAAACGGTAGGTTTTAATTAAGTTACCACATTAAAATAGAGGATTCCGTTAAACTGACCAGCTCGGTTTGAATGCTTCCCATTTGCGTGAACCTTCCGATGCTTGGTGGATCCAACTTTTTTCTTGTGGCTCTTGCGCTTTAAAGTTGAACCCTCTGATCCCATTTTTATACCAACCTTGACTCCCCACTCTAAAACTCTATGAGGTTACATCTGAGCTATGTTTTCCTTTAACTACCTTGAATTCCAATTTCGAGTTAGGTTCAAAATTTTCGTCGGATAAACTACTTTGGTTCTAAAATTTGAGAACAATTTGAATTTGAACCGAATAAAAATCCCCGCAAGAATTTTTATTTTGGCCTGATAAAACCTGTTACGGTGAGAATAATACCCCTTTTAAAACTTTCTCAACTCGCTGTGGTGTCTGTTCGTAGTGGAACTTGCGATTGATTTTTAACGACCTTCTAGACTATCTAAAGCTTTGAAATTTGGTACACTTATGTATCTCCGATGACAATACAATAATCTACTGCAAAATTTAATTTTATAGTAATTTTATATGTAGCAAGTGAAAATCCTATATGTTTCGATGGTAGTTGGTATATCGTTACGGGCGAGCAGTTTGATATTTGATTCGATAGTTTCAATGGTTTTACCAAGCGGTTGGTGGTTTTAGGTTGATTAATAAGCTTGATAGTTTTAGTAAGCGGTTAGTGATTGGTTAATGCGATAAGTAATTGGGTTTGGTAAGTTATTGGTGGGTGTTGGTAGTTTTGATAAGTTTAGTTTGGATTTACCAAGCAGTTGATGATTGGTTGATTCGAAAGTTCAAGTTAACTACCTTCCAGACTAGCTGGAGCTTTGAAATTTGGCACACTTATGTATCTCAATGACAATACAATAATCCATAGAAAAAGTTAATTTTTATAGTAATTTTATATATAGCAAGTGAAAATCCTATATATTTTGATGGTAGTTGTTTATTGTTATGGCTATGCAGTTTGATATGTGGTTGATTCAAAAGGTTCAAGTTAACTACCTTCCAGACTAGCTAGAGCTTTGAAATTTGGACACAAGTGTATCTCCCATGACAATACAATAATCCAATGAAGAATTGTGAATATTGTGAATTTTATAAAAACGTTTTATACTATCTTGTTATTGGCTCACTGTGGTATCTGTCTGTCTATCTATAATGGAATCTTGCAATTGATTTTTGACTACCTTCCAGACTAGCTAGAGCTTTAAAATTTGGCACACTTATATATCTCCCATGACAATACAATAATCTATTGAAAAATCGTGAATTTTGCAAAATAAAACGTTTTTACCAACCTTAAGGTTAACTGTTTTCTTGTTTAGTACTCATGAGGCCCAATCCAAGTATATTCATTATTAATAAAGGTTGCTAATTTAAAGTGATAATGGGAAAGATCTATTTTTAAACATTGGCTAAAAATCATATTGCCTCAAAGTTGCTATGTGATCTATTGTTACATCTAATAAATATTTTAGCATTAAAATTTATGAAACTAAGGGAACCTAAACTCTGCGGCTATGGCTAAAAAACTGGCTAGCAATTTGGTTTATAAAGTCACCTTAATATTAATCTTCTATACATTTTTATGGACTTTCTAAGTGAGCATTTGGTATATTATTGACTTAAATCAGTATCCATCACAGTTTCTTTTTTAGTAAAGATTAGAACTAGTTATAATTTTGTAGGTTTTTGTTCACTTTCACCTAAACTCACCTTTGGTTACCACTGTAAGGCACCTTAATAAATTTTTCTGGATCAAACAAAATTTTTTTTTTCAGTTTCCAGACAATTTTTTTACCAACTTTGAAAAAGGAAAAAGGTTTACCAATTTGACTTGTCTATGCTTTTTACTTTTCTTCTATGTTTGTTTAAGCATAACTCTAAAACTACTGGTTAATTTTGATTTTTTAAAAAGTTATGCTCAAACTTAGATCCCATTCTAATATTGTAAGGATTGATCCAGTATCTGACCAGTAATTCTCTATATATATTAAATGGATTGGAGGCAATGGATTTCAATTGTGAGAAACATTCATTGCCAGAAAACTTAAGTCTAGCATTGGCAAATCAATAGCTTCAAACCACACTTTTTTATATTAAAAATTATGTAATTCCAACCGGCCAATCATCCTATAATGGATATTATTTGATCTTAATCATTAAACTTGACTAAACAATTCAATTAGTCTTGATGCTATAAAGTATTGGCAAATCAAAACCTCAATCAATCCTCTGAGAGCTTAGCATCTACAATTGCTAAACTTTTCCTAAATAATAAAAAAACCCACCCACAGCCTTCAAACCTAGATGTTATTGTGGAGCTGTCAAACCCTCAAATCAACCATAACTAGGTTTGCAAGCTACATTTCAAATTCATTGTAATTCCATGTTCCACCAAAATAACTATCAATAATGCTATACAATCTGCCCCAATTGCCTTAGTTTCTCAGATTCTACCAAAATCATAAATTGATCCATTAAAAAAATAGAATGACAAAACCCTTATTTTTTTATCAAACTGAACAAAGCTATTTATATAAGTTTTACCTTTAAAAGATGATTATCAAAGACTATATACTGTATGAAGGATTTTCAGGTTAAGATGTATTTTAATAAAATTGATTGTTTAACTTTTTATAATTAAGAAAAATGAAAAAAGCCTCAGATGGTTCTCAAAGTCATAAATATTTATGTCAAGTTTAGCTATTTTTTATATTTTTTTATAAAGTAATATACATAATATATATAGTGATTTTAATTTTCTTATAGAAATAGTGAGTTTGAAAAAAATAATTTAGAGATTGTGATTTTTTAAATAAAATTAGGAAAAAAGAACCAACTTTGAAAAGCACACTAATTTATTGGAAAAAAAGAACTGCTTTCAAAAAAGATAGAAAACCCTTCAAAAAAGTTACTAAAAATTATAAAATAATCAAGAAATTATAAATACTCAATAAAACCTTTTTTGAAGTCAGCACCATATTCCAACCTGACTTATAGAATTTTGCTCACAAATACAAACTAGAGCTTATATTGGATTGGATTCAAGTATAAATACATGCAACTTAGAATATACAGTGCTGATTATGTATTCTATAAATAGCTATTATAATTCAGATTAAAACATGGCACTGACTTCAGAAAAGGGTTTTATCAAGTATTTAAATTTCTTGATTATTTTATGCTTTTTAGTGTCTTTTTGAAAGAGGTTTTTTTCCTAGTAAGTTTTGTATCTAAAAACTGGTCAATTTTCAGTAAATTATACAGCCTTATATTTTAATTATATTTTAAACCTTCTGTTGAATCTATATCTTTTAAAGTTTGATGTCTCCATATTCAATACTCTGAAGCTTAAATTTAGTTATATGCTATTTTTATGTTTGGTTAAGAATGGAGACTTTACTTTGTCAGACAACTTATTTTAAAGGTTTTACAATTTACTTAAACTTGGGCCATTACTCTATATTAAAAGAAAATTTTTTAAAACCAAGTTGCTTGGGTACTTGAACCATCTTTACTAAGACAAAATGGCAGTCTACCCCGCCTTTTATAGACTTTCAAAAGTCCTCCAATGGTTTGAGTTTTTGTGTGCCCGTTAGGGCACCCAGTGCAGGCAACTTTGCAGGATGAAACCTGGGGTACTGCCCCCACCGCACTGGGGCTGCGCAAATCTAAGCACCACCAAAGTGGGCCTGACCGCGGATGGGGTGGCTCACACCACCCCTAAACTGACATATTCTTCACTGTTTGGTATACCAGGTAGCAAAGGCTACCCAGCCAGTTCAGAGATATGCCTCCCATCCCTTACTGCAAGGAATGAGACCAGACTGACCCCCAAGTTGGACTTACTTGAGGAAAGAGGATTGCCATAGCTTTCTACAGCTATTTCTAGCCGTCGCTTGACTATGGCCAGGGAGCTTGTTGCCTGGATTCCTTCTGAAGGGAAGCAACGCTGGTTTCTGGCAAGCCATAGACCATACATCACCTCCCCCATATCGTGCACCAGACCCTGAACCCCTCCTTGTCTGCAAGCAGACTTGGTGGGGCATACACAGTCAGGATCTCTGGCCATGCGAGATGACCAGAGGATAACTTACACCCTGGTTGGTATGCTTCATACCAAAGGAGAACACTACTCCACACAGCATCCACTGCTGGACACTCTGTGAAGATGTGCTTTGCCATCTCCTCCCCTCCACATACCTTACAGGCATACAGAAGGTCATCCTCCTTATGCTTACTCCACTTCTGCAGAGTCGCCCCAGTGACCAGGATGTTGCTGCGGAGTTGGAAGAGAAAGTTCTGAACTGGTATAGACCAGCATCCCTTAACCCTCCTCCCCCACAGGTCCATCAGGCCAGGTCACATTTTGCAAGTGATCTGGACAAGTACATCAAGCAAAGCTCTCTGTCTTGTAGCTTCCAGAACCTGGCAGTTGTGAAATCTGAGAGGCAGACACCGCTACCTCCCCCCACCTTGAGCCAGTCCCAAAGGACGAAGAGGCTTTCCCATCTGGAGTATCTCCAGCCTTCTCTTCCTCATGGGAACACCCGCCAATCCTGCCCTCCACAACCTTCTGAACAGGCTTCCCCAGCCTCTAATGCAGCCAGAGAAGGAATTGCTTCCCTCCAGCAAGAAGGCAGTTCAGTTGCTTCCACAACATCCCATGCCTTCCTTACCAGCACCTTGGAGGTACTGGCAACATTATTAGCTGCTTCCACCCTAAGCACCCTCCAGCCATCGCCATCAAGGAGGTCCCCCCAGTGGACCGCCCCAATAAAGTGCTTGAAGGCCTTGCGCAGACGAGGTTCCATCTCCAGTCCCCAAGCTCCTCCCCAAAGGGGAATTGCCCAGGATCCTTTTCAATGGTCCACTCTCCACCCTCTAATCTACCCTTGCTGCCCGCCCAAGCTCTAAAGTAATCTTCCAGTAGCCTGGTAGGTTCCCCACGCTTGGAATGGCCCCTTGATTGATGCCCCAGCTAACACCAAGATCCTTGTTCAAACTGTCCTTGCAAGCCTTAGAGAGGTAGTCCTCCAGTATTGGAGACCAACAGATGGATTTTCCCTCCCAAGCGACCCATGCAATCCATTTCAGCTGCAGTGCTTTGATCATACTCCCAAAGTTAATCAGACCGATGCCCCCCTTCTTCACCTCCTGACACAAGTTAGAGTAACTGGTTTTTGACGCTCGCCCTCGCCAAATGAACTGGATGATTGAACTCTGTATTCTTCTGATGGAAGATGCCAGCGGTGGAACAAATCTGGCAATGTACCATAGTCTGGAAAGAATGAAAGTGTTCATGACAATGGCCCTGCCCCAATAAGATAAGTTGAGCCATTGCCACTTCCAAGCCACTTTTTTAAGGTCTGCTTCAAGTTTGAGCCAAATTTTGTGCGGCGACGCCCACCCAGGGATGGGACACCCAAGGTACAGAAACTCCTCCCCTGTTGCCATCCAGGGGATTGAGCTCTTTGGTGCCACACCCAACGTCGCCATTCTGCCAATGGGCCAAGCCCTGGATTTTGACAGATTGACCTTAGCGTTGCTTGCGTTCTGGTACATCTTCAGAATGTTCATCACCACCTTCTCCTCCTCCTCCAACAAAACATAAATCCACATATCATCCACAAACATTGAATGAGAGTACTCCTCGCCATTGATGGTAAGTTTCCTCCAGTCTGACTTTCTGAGAGCCACTGAAAGGGTCTCTATTGCAAGAACAAACAACAAGGGAGATAGAGGGTCTCCCTGACGCACGCCCCTACACACACCTAAAGGGGTGGGAGAGGACCCCATTGATATTGACAACCAATGAGGCCTTCTCATAAATCGCTTTAAGCAGTCTCAACAAATGCCCCTTGATTCCAACCCTACTTAACACTTCCCAAAGAAACTCATGATTCACCCAATCATACGCCTTCTCTTGATCAAGAAACAGTAGCCACCCCCTCTGGTCATACTGTTTACTTGCCCACTCTTCTATCAGGTGAAGCAGCATCAAGTTGTCAGTAATTGAGCGTCCTGGGATAAACCCATTCTGCTCTTTCCCAACAACATCTGCCACAACCCCCTTTAGTCGATTGGTTAGGATCTTCATTAAGATCTTATAGTCAACGTTAAGCAGAGTCAAAGGCCAATAGTTCCCCATGAGGGAGGGATCGCCCTTCTTATACAACACCACCACTACACCCTTTGAAAATGCCAGCTCAATTATACCAGAGGCTAGGAGTTGATTGTAAAGCTCAGCAAGCATCTCAGACATTTCTGCCCAAAATAACTTGAAGAGCTCCAAGATCAACCCATCCTCCCCAGGAGCCTTGCCATTCTTGCCCTTGCAGATGGCGTCTGACACCTCCAATTTGCAGATCTTGCTACATAGGTGCAGCTGAGTCTCCTTTGGCAGTACCCCCAGTCCGCTTGAGAGTACTTTGGATGCCTCTGGGTCATTCTCAGAGGGGCCATAAAGGTCCTCATAGTAGGATTTGGCCACCTCAGCCATGCGAGCTGCATCCTTCACCTCAACTCCCCCATCACAAAGTGACAAGATCCTTGCTGAAGGTCTGAATGCCCCTACTGCCTTGCGGAGTAGGGCCACATTGCTGTTAGAATCCTCATCCCATCTAGACTTCCTTTGTTTGAGGCGATCCACCATGAAGGCTCCCATCAATTTCGCATACAATTCAGCCTTGGCCGTGTAGGCAGATGCCCCCATGACCATGGCCTGCTTGCAGGTACTCTCAAAGCTCCTCTCCAAGGTTTCATACCTCAAACGCATGGCCCCTAGCTGCCTCCCAAAGATTTCACAAGCCATCTTGAGATCAGCCTTCATCTGCAACCATTTTACTGGCGCATCTGGCTTCCCCACAATCTGGCTTCTCCACCACCTCACCTTCTTCCTCATGATATCCTGAAGTGGACTCCACTTCAGGAGTTCAGGGTTCAGTCTCCAGATCCCTTTCCCTGCAGAAGCAACCCAAGGGTCACTGATCTGCAGTTCCAGGGGCCTGTGGTCTGAAGCACCTGGATCATGATTCTGAAGGATCAACTTGCAGCGACTCAGGAGAGGCTGGGGCACTGACACAAGGTCAATGCGGGAGAAATGATCCCCCTGGATGTGAGTCCACCCAGTCTCTCCCTCCTCACCACGGCCAGCTCTCCACACATCCAGTAGGCCAAGGTCAATCATTAAACTGGCCAACTCGTGGGCTCCAGGATCAGAACTCCAGTTGCCTGAAGCCCCAACCCTGTCATCCCTAAAGCAGACACAGTTCATGTCTCCCCCCAGCACTACTGACCCCCCAATGCCTTCCTCCTGAATCCTTAGGCCGACCTTCTGGAAGAAGGCCTTCCATTCAGATCCAGAATTGGGCGCATATATGCCAATAAACCAAATTGATTCCTCTCCAAACAGTGACATTACTGCCACTGCTCTTCCAGGAACCAATACCCTTTTATCCAACACCTTAACCTTGTCCGCCCACCAGACCAAGATACCCCCCTTGGCTTCTCCCCCTCCCTCTTTCCCTCCCCTAAGGGTGAGTCTGAGTTTGGTTGATCCACCAAATGAGAGTAAAATGATTGTTTCAGGGGAACTGGAAAGCCCAGTCCTCTTCCACCCCAGGTTTGGACTTAGTCTCAGTGAGGAAGCCAATATCTATCCCATGTTGTTGCAATCAGAGTTTCACCCACTGCCACTGCTTGAGTCTATTCAGACCCCGCGCGTTAGCAAATTCAACCCTGATCGCCATAGGTTCAAAACTGAAGAGGCCTCAGTGTCAGGATCTGGGGGTCCCCATCCTCTTCCACCTCAGCTGGTTTAGCAGGACCACGTTTCTTCCTCCCCTTTTCAGTACTAGACTGAGCCAGGGGTGGAGGCTGCTCAGTCACAGCATCCTCCAGAATCTTGCCATTGCCAGGGTCCTTGATAGACCCCTCCACTTCAGTTGGAGGCATTGGGTTAGAAGGCATTGGCCCACTATTGCTAGCAGGCAACACCTCCCTCACCTCCGCCTCTTCCCCTATGGGCCTCGCGCGCTCTGTCACACCCACATCCCTTATGGTCGCCCGCCTCTTATGCAATCAAGTGATGGGGAGAACCCCATCCATTTGGGAGGCGACCGCCTCCATAATGTCCTTTGCGGACTGTGCCAAAGCGCCACTCAGCTCAATTTGGAGTCTCATTGCTTCCCTCACCTTCTGGGAGCGTTTTGACTCCTTGTTGACCTTCCTCGCACTTTTCAGCACTCCAGTCACCGCCTCTGAAGTGATGCCAGCCGCAGCCTCCTCCCTTGCTTTGGCTGACATCTCAGTCAGCTTCTCCAACGCCTTCTGGAGAGCCAACTTCTCCTTCTCAGAGGGCACCATCACTGGCACCCCCGCGCTAGGCCCACTAGGCTTGGCCACTGCCGCAGGAGGTTGAACCTGAGGACATTTGGCTCTGATGTGCCCCTTCGCACCACACAAGAAGCACCTGTCCAGCGGTACCACAGGGACACTCCAGGTCCCCACAGTGACTGAATGAGGTAACTCCCCATATGATTTCAAAAGTTCAACCTTCAAAACCCAGTCCCCAGATCCTATGGTGAACTTTTTCAAGCTACCATCCTTCTGCTTCAAGTTCTTTACCAGCTTGTTCTCATTAAAGGAGATCACTCTGCCAAAGCCTTTCAGCTGAGACATCATGGCCCCTCTAGTGATCACAGGTGGTACGTCCCTCAGAATGAACCTTCTGATCTTGGTGCTGATGTCAAGACATACGGCCTCCTCATTCTTTGTGCTCAAACTGGCAGCCAAAACCTGTTCCTTTTGAAGCTTAGACTGAAGGTCATAAGTTTCAACCCAGGAGCCAAACGTGAAATATGGAGTGGGGCGAACCCACACACCTCAATCACCCTGACCATGAGCATCTCTTTAGACCATCCAGTCTTCACTTCCACGGCGTGAACCCTCTTGAGGCTCTCCACCATGCTCACCGTCAGATCCTTGGATGGGCCAGAGTTCCCCGCTTCAAAAAGCTTGGTTCTGAGACCAAATCCATTAGCAGCCACCGCAGCAAAGGAGACCAAAGCCCCCTCTGCAGCAGAAGCCACCCCCGCTGTTGATTTGTTAATGGAGTTGGTCTCTCCGGTTTGATTTTGTGACGAAGTTTGCTCTCTGGGCCCTTTTTGTGTGGGAACCATCGCAGCCCTTTTGGGTTGGTCCATCATTTTGGTACATGAGTGCTCTCGCCTTTTGCTACACCAGTGTAAGCCCACGTAAGCTACTGGCCTCTATCCAGGTTTCAGGCCAACCTAGAAAACCGCGGTGATTATTGTAGACAGGTGAGCCAAAGCTCAGCCAATCAGGATTGCCCCACCCTTGTTGCTGAGACCTGCTTTTGCAGCGCCCCACCTCGTAGGAAAGTAGTGTGACAGATGATATGCCTGACTCTTGCCTCCCCCTTCCTGCCCATATTCCCCCCAAAAGGAGAGTGGAAGCACCCACAAGAACAGGTTGGGTAACAGTCATTAGCTTCCATCCCACTCCCCATCCAGGCCACTACTGGACCTTTCCAGGGCGCCTCTCTGAGTTCTGGTGTTGGCTACTCACTCTTGTTTCCACAAGCTTTCCTCAGTTGCGCCACGTGAAGGCCCCAGCTTACCCTACCTAGCTCCCATCACAGTAGCTTTCAACACGCATAGGCTAAAATGTAGAATAAAATCCTGATAAATATAAATCTAAGTATCCTGGATAGCTTTTATACTTTACAGTGCAAATTACTGCTTTAAATTACTATTGGTGTGTAGCCCCATTTTAGTCACCTTTCCATGGTAAGGTATTGAGACTCAACCAGACTGGAGCTTAACCTTAAAAGGTAAATCCTAGCATGATACCATCCATACTCCATCACCCATGTAAAAGTTTATTAGTATTATTAAAAAGTAACCCCTCTTATAATTTAGTATTAGGTGAAGGTAAAAAATTCAAGTATAATCATCAGATGTTAGGTAGTGAGTATAATACAAAAGTTTTAATGCTTTTTACATGTATTTCCAACCAATAAACTATCATTTAATCCCTACATTCAATTGTTAGCATATTACATTGGTTAAGATGGTAAGGAAACTTTAGGTTTTATAAATTATCTAAATTGTAGTTGGCTAAATTCTTGAAATAACTCACTTATTTTAGATAATTGGTTAAATAGTAGAGTATATAATATTACATCAAGAAGGATTATCAGGAGGTCATCCATGATTAAAATTTGGCAATGTGCTACAAGTATTAAATTAAAATAAAATAAAAAGACTTTTATATAAAAATATATGGATGGTCAATTTATTAAGTGTTTTTTCTAATTGTATTGACAGAAGATTATCTCTTGTGCTCTTTGTCTTCATTGGCATTTCAAATAGCTATTGTTCTCCTTCTCAGGAACTTTACACTTAACTTTTCAAAAGGTAACCCTTATTTTTCTTGCTTTTACCTTTTGTTTCATTTTTTTCTTCCCTTGATATAGCATTACCTGATTTGTATGCCGGGGTTTCAGAATCTGAAACTAATATAATGCTTTTGTTAAATTGATTGCAATATTTCAATAAGTGATTCAAATTAAAAACTTTAATCACTTTGATTTATCTGTTTCAAATTTACGCAAGTTAGCTGCTATCTATTCCAATCAATTTTGTAATGTTGGAGTAAATCACTATTCACCATAATTTTCTGACTTTTGAATCAGTCATAGATGGAGCCATTTTTTCCTTATCATGACTTTTGACTGTGCCCCCTCAGGATTCTGTCTTAGGGGGACATAAGCCCGTAAAGTTCTCCCATGGACTCAGTTTATTGAAGTTGCCTAGGTCACATCAGTTATGGCATATTTAGATTCTGCCTTGTGATTACATGATAAGGTCTAGGCAAGGGGTGTCTAATTTGTCGCATATAACATGTCAATGGTGATAAAACAAGACAAGGTTACCTACCAAATAATTAGGGAGTTAAGGATGTTATGCACTTAATTGAGTAGTCTCCTAAGTGGGGTTAATACTTTATACTGGTGACAACTGCTTGTAACTGTATTATTTCACCATCTAATAAACACATAGTCAACTTGATACTATTAGGCACTACCTTATTAACAGAGGTTGTACGCTACTTGGCAACTGAGTTCTCTTCCTTAAAGATCTTGAGAAGGTGAAATATTGATAATGCATTGATAGCTCACCCTATAAGCTAGCAGAGCACTGGGTAAGTTATGATACCACCTCATGATTAGTCACAAACATCTTCCTAAGTATTGACATTAAAGTTCCATTATCACTTTACACTTCCCCATTAGTTAAGATGCTGCAAGAAGAAGTATACGTTTGAGTAGTATTAACTAGATAAAAACTCTTGTACTATCTGTATAGTGAAATTTAAGTCCATTATATAAGATTGAGAGCTTGGGAAATCCATTTTAAGTATAGATAGATTGGAAAAGAAATAGAACAACAGCTTTTGCTGTCACTACTAGCACTTAGATAGCTTTACCCATTTTTTTAGGTGATTTACTACCAAGAAAATATAATTATGTTAATATGGTCCAAGGATAAGGACCTACCACATTAAGCTTTACTACACTGAAAGGTCCTAAGGGGGCTATTACTTGATGTTGAAACTTTGGGCTTGTCTGATCTTGACTTAAATGATGGGAAGTAATTTAGAACTTACAGGATAGTTTCAATCATTTAAAACAAATAGCATTGTTTTTGTACCCAATCATAAGTCTTACTAACAGCTCCATGTCCTATATTAGCCTGTCCTTCAAAAATGAATTTAGTTTTAGAAGTGGGTCATACATAATAAACCATTGACTATCAACCTAATTTAAAGAGCATCTAAATTTGGGTTTTGTAATCTTAGCCATCCATCTCACTTTTAATTGATTTTAATTTTCCAACTCCCATATCTCTGACCTACTAACCAGCTCATATACAAAGCTTATATGTGATGAGAACGGCTAAGAATGGCATTTGAGATGGCCCATCAGCATTCTAATGAATTTATTTATGTCGGCGGATGATAAAATAATAGATCTGAAGTCATAGCGCCTATCTTTAATGACCTATCATCTGGGTCCTTCATTCGTGAGAACCAGAATAAGGAGGCATGGTCAGTAATTACAGTGAAATGAGTATCATATAGATATGGGCAGAAGTGGTTTAAAGCAAAATGAACAGCAAGACACTTAGGTTCATATGTAGTATTATTCTGTTATGTCTTGATTATGTCCTGCTGAATTATGTTACTGGGTGATCCACCTGCTTTTCATCATGCTGGGCTAAAATTGCCCCAATGCTATGTCATTAGAATCAGTAAACAGGAAAAATATAACCTTAGATCAGGGGTGTATTTAGATTAGTTTTATAATCAGGGCTATCCTAAGTAAATCAAAGGATAGATTTTGTCAAGGATTCCATTCATAGGTGACCCTTTTTCGAGATATAGATCTGGGGTTCTGTCAGGTCAGTAAACTTATGGATGAATTGGAGATGATAACCCACCATTATAAGGTATACTTGAATTATCATCTTATTGCGTGGGGGCTCACATTCTATATTGTCATGAGCTTATCTGGGGTAGGCTGTATTCCTTGTTTTGTGACTTTTTGTCAATAAACCCTATATACAGTTAGAAGGAGAAATAATTGCAGATTCAAGTTTCAGTGAAGCTTTTTCAAAGTTGGGTAAATACTTCTTACAGGTGCACAAAATGGCCTTTGAAAGTCTTGGAAAAGACTAGGATGTCATCTAAATATACTAGAACAGATGAAATATTTAGATCACCTAAGAGTCCATCCATTGCCCGTTAAAAATGTTGATGAAACATTTCATAGACCCTTAGGCATCCAATTTGATTCAAATGTATTTTCATTAACAATTAATGCATATCTGTCCTGATCCTCCAATGCAGCTTATTCTACCAGCAACTACTAGCAAGCTACACTTAGGTTATAGCTTGAGCCTCAGCAAGTAAACGAAGATAGTATTAGTACAAGGTAAATAATATCAATTATTACATGTTACTAAATTGAGCTTTTTATATCCACTAAACCCAATGTTCACCATCTTTCTTTCAGGCTAGCTAGCGTGGTGAGTCCCAGAGACTTGATATGGAACCAGTAGCTAAGTATGTAACAGTTTCTAGAACTCCACATCCACCCATGATTTTTTAAATTTGTTTTTAAAGGTAAGGTTGAGCTCATACAGGAGGTGCATCTTATTTAAAATATGGTGGGTGACTCCTTTCACATTTTAAAATCTAGTTGAAAGAGAAAAAAAGTTTACCATATATAATGCTAATAGTTTCTCAACTTTCATTTGCTGAGTTTTGGTCAAGTCCTAAGTAGAGGTCTCTATTAATGCTACTTTGAGGGGGTTCACCAACAAAAATCATATATGCTTAAAAAACATCTATATTAAAAACCTTATTATTGGGTAACAAACATATCTAGGCAAATGGGGTGATGGTACTTGAACTATAAGTATTGTTGGTAAGCTTAGCAACCAACAACAATTTTGGCCTGGCATAAGATGAGACTATTATGTCTGGACAGTTAAAACATCTACTAAGGATTATTAACTTTGCAGTTTTGTAACAAGTGTACTAGTAGTATGCTCAGAGGTGATCAGGGTTTATAATGACTTGTGACTTTGGAATTGGTTTAGACCTCAGTGCTTATAGAGGCATTACTTCATAGCCATCAGCTATTGGCGGTGGCAATTTGCATAAGAGTCATTTCCATGGTAATCTATATGCTCAATTTATTTACTTTTCTCTTTTTTAGTACTAGATGGTTTCAACCTATAGGGAATAATCAATGTTTTTTGATTTACATTTAGGATCCTAAGAGACTGAAATGAAAGAATTGAGAGGGAGGTAATGTTGATAAATGGAGGTTATGAGGTGAGCCAGAGGCGTGCTTAAGTAAAGACTGGCTGGTGGAGGATCAGCAAAATATTAGAGACCTTCAGAGCCATATAAAGATATATTTGAAAGTGGTTGAGTATGTTTGTTAGGATTCATACCTACAAGTCAAAATAGGGGAGGACTTGAAGGAGTTGGTGACAGTCAGGTAGGGTCTTCTTAAAGAACAGGTATTGAATAAGGTGTACAGACTGGGGATAAGCTCAAAGGATTGTGGAGACGTTTTTGAGAGAATTTAGTAACACCTGGACAGATAAATTAATGGAGGTGGGACTCGATAGCTTTAAGCAGCGGGGGCATCAAATGTTCTGGAATATAGGGATATTTTAAGCCTCTGTCCATTATGAACAGTGGAACACCCACCCTAATGTTTTGGACACCTTTTCTGACAGAATGGGGTGGTACACATCCTGAAGAGCCACTTGAGGCCAAATATAATAGAGGGAGAAAGAAGTTTAAGAAGGCTCAGGTAAATTTGAGTTCTGACATGAGGGTTGAGTCAAATTGTGGTAACATGTTCATTGTGCACAAATTACGTGGCAGGGTGAAGCTAAAGCCTTCCATTCTTTATAGGAAGACGTAATGAACATTTGCGCTTACTTATTTCCAGGGCAAGGAGGGCATGATTCCAATTTAAGGAATATGAGGGTTACAAACAATGGTTTAGGTGGTTTGTGAGACACTCCCTAAAAGAGGTCAGCAAAGCCTCTAGAAAGATAAATGATTTTGACAAATCTTGGCAAAGGAAGGGCGCTCATAGGGCATAGCGGTCGCATCCCAGAATATAAAAGTAATAGGAGATTCAGGTAATTTGCGGTGGAGAGGGAGCAGGTATTAAGAAGCTCAAGGTCACTTCATTGAGGAGTTGGTTAATTTTAGACAGTGACTTTGGTGGATAGTTTGAGCCCATATCCAATGGAGGAGGAGTAAGTTAAGAAACATATAAAATACATATTAAAATGGACAGATGTGCGCAAGGAACCATACTTTCAACAAGAGAATTACAAAGGCCATTATGGATTGACCCTGGGGCTATATTCCACTGGTACATTCAACAATTCTGGAGTCCACAACCTCAAAAATAGGATCCTCATTGCTTTTGAGTGTGACTCTTTGGTAGTTGGTCATGACATCAAGTTTACAGAAGGTACCACATGTGGGTTCAAGACCAAATGGTGGGGAAGGTGGGGCTGCTAATATGTACTCCTGTTTTCTTAAAACTGTTAATCTTAACGTTGGACAACTTAGTGTATCTCAAGGGTCAAGGCAAATAGGGTGACATCCTCAGGACAGCCAAATGCAATAACAGTGCCATTCACAAATGCCATGGTATGGGTGAGGCTTACCTAAGACCAGAATCTCCATTAGTTTATCCTATAAGAAGGCCAATAGGAGGCCAAGGGTGATGTTAAAGAGGGTTGGGATCAGGGGACCCCTTACAGGAACTTTGTCTGACTGTTACTAAATCTGTAAAGCTCATTCGTGCCAGGACTCTGGTGTAGAGTTTGCCGTAGAGCGCTGAAGTCCAGCACCAAGCTAAAGGGGGAGGTGGCAGCAGGCTAGGGAAGCATTGATATATTTCCAAGAAACCCAATTGTAAGCTCTTCCAAAAACTAGAGCAGTCATGAAGTCATTTGTCCTAATTTTTTCAGATGTCAAAGTCGTGTGGAGGTCATTATAATTATCCCATAGTGATCTTACCAGAATAAAACCGTTATGAAAAGATTGAGGCGATGTGACACCCATATAATGATAAGGTTGGCAGAAGATTTGTAAAAAGCTTGGGGTCCACATTGAGCTGGGCTATGGGACACCAATTGGCCAATTTTTATAGTCTAATCTTAATAAATGAGAGTAATGATTGAGCTTCTGGAGTCAAGGAAAGCCTCGCCATTCACTATGAGTTCTGTAAAGAAGTTTGTGGAAGGATTTGACTATCACCACTGATTTTAAAAGGTACTCTAAAGGGCATGAAATCAGGGTCAGGGGCTTTGACCAGAGGGATTAAAGGAGGATCGCTTATCCTCCTGATGGGAAAGTAAGGCCAGGAGAGCTTTGTCAACCCATAGGCAAGTGAGAGCTTGCATCTACCACATGAAGTCCTGGATGTCTGTAAGGATCCCCGCCGTCACTATTAAGCTGTACAGGAAGGTACACCCTTCTGAATTAAGAAAGAAATGCCCAAGAGCATTGCTGCTAGAAAATAGCAGAACTGAGGCACACTATTGATGAGCAGTGGGTGGCCGCCGCTCCCCCCAGAATATGCTGGTCCCAACCCCACGACAGCATGCACCCCAAACCCCCTATTATCATGAAATTCACCGAAATTATATTACAAAATTGGGACATATGCCAAAAATGCGCTCCCTTTCCGCTGGATTCCAATCAAATCCTGAAGGGGAGAAATTGCCATGCCTAATTGAAAGGAAAATTCTGGAGAAAATAAATTGAAAATCCCTTGGACGCGTCAATGTGAGAATCTTGAGAGGGTGAAACCATAAGGGCAAAAACTGCAACGCCCCAAAAGTCAAAAAAAATTTCTTAAGTCAAAATGATGGGCGAGGCATCCGCTGTATCCAGTTCTGGAGACCTCAATGAACATTGGACAAATTGTATGAAATAATTGGCATATTATGAACTCTTGGGAATATTTAACAGTGGTTCATATGTCATACTAATGTGTGAGCCCTTTCCACTTTTATACATTATATAAGCCCAGCGCTCTGCCTACAGTAGAGTGATGGGTTTTTTTAATTTCCTTTAATAAAACAATAATTTTTGACAATCTAATTCAGACCAATTTTAAAATCTTATAAGTTTAAAAACCCTGACTCTCCAAACAAAAACGCCATAATTAATGGAAGGTACCCACTCCCTGTTTTCTGTAATAGTGGTTGCCATCTCCTTGTTTATTTTGGCACTGGCCTCACTTAGTAGAGGAAACCAAGGGGTATACTTATGGAACTGGCTTAGCTTTCACCACCCAAGGATATGTGGGCAACAATTCCTGCCAAAAACTCTGATTGGGTCAAATTGAGCTGACTTACTGGGGCCAACCCCAATTGATGAGACTACTATGACAGAGCGTAACCCTCATAATGCTGTTGGCAGTTCAAAAAGGGGATTTGTCAAACTTCTTTCAATTTAAGGTGTAAAAACAGTTCAATTATAATACTGAACCCAAGTAAGGACGATTGCCAAGGGCTCCTGCATCTGAGCCCATTGGTTCACCCACACCCTGGGAGGCATGGGAAATATTATTGCCCATTCTAGTTTAATAGTCGAGATCAGGCTAATGTTATTGATCAGTATTTCCTGCACCCTTTTCCCTAGTGGATCCTATCTGTGCATCCTCATAATGTCGATACCTTGTGGGCTATGGATGCTATCATGGGTATTGGAGTATCACCAATGGAAGCTGATTATTTCCTTGGAACGCCATATGCATGACATACTAACTCAGTCACTTAATACAGTGGTGATGTTGATGGACAGAGACTTGTTAAGTGTGGGCCAATTGACAGCCAAAGAAGTCTATATGGCCTCATGCGCACCCTCCTGACATGCTGTTCATGGATTTCGCTCATCAGAGTCATTAAAAAGTGCTCCTACCCAGGCAGCACAATTGACCCCCCTTTAAACGCTCAAGCTTGCAATGTGACAGTGGTTGGACCCACCTCCTGCCCTAGGACGAGATAGCCCAGAATGTACTGAGGGTGCTAGCTGAACTGCGCTTGATAGCCACCCTAACGGGCGATATGGAGACCTCTGAGGAGAGATAATCGCTGGCCCCTCTTGATACCCTACAAGAAGATGCAAAAACATGAGCACGCACAGTTTCTATACCAGAATACTTACTTGGGTGAGGCCCCTCCTCCCTCTCTTCATGGTTGTCTCATCAATGGTGGCCATTCCAACAATGGGACCCCAGCTTATATACTCCTTATTCCTCTGGCAGGCCCTCACCCCTAGTTTAAATGACAACATCAAAGCATTTTGACAGATCACCAGCTCCCACCAGCTCCCAAAGGATGTTTTATTGCTTCCTTATGAGCCTCCCTTAACCATAGGGCAAGCTCACACGTGGCTTGGTATAATGGGCCTTAGATTCTGGAATGAGCGTACACCCTGGGTAAAGATGCAACAGAAAACTGACTCCACCGAGCCCCTAACACTGGTTTAGTAGACCACCACCGCATTCCACAATGATGGCGTGCTTATGATAATGAATAGGAAGGGGAGGAATTTAAGGTGAGGATGAGAAATTGGATCATAACACCAATGGCTCACTGGATCTCAGTCCAGAAGACACATACCGCCCTATGATCCACCCCCAAGAACTGCCAGTAATCGCCCTCACCCTTTGCCTCTGCACAACCCCAGTTCAGTGGAATATTTGAGTTAGTATCACCAACTCACACAACCCAGAACACACAATCAAACCCCACATGAGATGGCCAGCAATTTTCATGTCCAAGAGGGTGTCATGACATCCTGCAGAGCTCCCCTGAAATTCTGGTGACGCAGAATGACCCTGAGGGGCACAATCTAATGAACCTCATAGGTGACATACCAAATAGACCCCCAGGTATGCTTTTCATCCCAGTTAACACATAGCTCCTACGGTGTTCCCCTATCATCTCAAAATGATGAAATGAATCAATGAAGAACGCCGCCTAAATCTGGTCATCGAAAATCTCAACCATGTCCGCCCATTGATGGACCCATCTGGCCCCACATCAGCCCTTATGTCCTACGCCCATGCAGTGATAATGCCCTCCCATTCCTGATGAAATCAAAAACCAAGACAAGTTGGCCACTGACATATATATCAAACCAGGCGTATGGCCATTAATTGCTTCATTAAAATAATTTATCTTACTTCATGTTCACCATAGAGATTCCAATAGGATCAAGACGGGTGACATTTAACACCTTAGTGGACACCAGCGCCTCTGGGAATTTTATTTACCTCAAGGTGGCCCAGGCACTAGACCTAATGGCTACCACAGGGGCGCCCATCATTGATGCCTCCCGCATACCAATGATTATGCTCCCCATCCATGAGCCGCTGCACTTCTTTGCCAACAAACACCACTTTCAAGATAATTCAATAGCGATCCCAGACCTAATTTACCCTAGGATCTTAGGTGTGGGATGGTGACATCAGAAATTATTGTCCATTAACCTCAAATAGAGCTCTCTTTCACCTCCTTCTACCACACAAACAAATTCCCCTGATCCACACCCTGATGGAAGGCAATGTTATCACGGCAACTGTAGAGTAAACCCCTTCTGAAGCTATATCAAACTTCCTGCAATTCCCCACATCCTTGAGCTGTACAAGGAGATCTTTGATGTCGATGGCGCAGGTTTCTGTTGGCCCGTTCTGGGTTTGACTTGAATTTATTCCTAGCAGTAGATCTCATCAAGATCAACTGTCCGTTTTACCCATACACTGCTGCTGAAGATCAAGTTCTAAAGACCTGGATTTAAGAGAGGCCAGCTAAGTGATGGCTAATAAAAAACCTTGCCAGTGTCATACCTAGTGTTGTTCACCCCAAAACTGGATGATACTTTACGCCCTTGAGTGGATTACGGCCACCTGAGCTTCATCACCATGCTATCTCCTATCCTTTACAACTCAAGGCTGACATATCAAAAGCAATTGCAAATTACAGGTCGTTCTCAAAACTAGACCTGGTGAATGCATTCCACTAAGTCAGGGTAAAGAAAGGTCAAGAATGGATGATGGCAATTAATACCCGCCACAGAATATAACAGTTCAGGTTCATTCTGTTTGCCACAAAAATGCCACTTCCATGTTCTAAAAGTCATTGAATATTTACTGAATGACCTCTATTTGATGTGCACCATAGCATACATTGATAATATTATGGTCCACTCCCCCGCCAGAACAGCATGAGATGATTTTAGCATCCGTGGACGCCACCCTGTCAGACAATTACAAATCTGATGTATTGATAAAAGTGGTTTGGAGGAAAATAATAAAAATATTAGCCAAAAGACTCTGGTTGATTCCCGGTGGAACCCCATAAACTGGTGTAACACTTCTAATAAATGATTGTGCAAACAAATTGAGTTTGGTCGGTCAGATTGCACCAAACTGTTGGCCAAATTTGTGGAGTTCATCGGAGGCTCCTCCCCTGGCCTCTTCTAGTTTAGTACAGGTTACACCGCTGAAACTGGCCCCTTTTACAAGTGCAGATGGTGTCCAACCAGGTGAAAAACTTTATAGCCCATTGCTTGGGTCAAATTAGTAAAATTTTTACCTAATGGACCTGTCCTTTCTTCTCTAACCCTCAATTAGCCATACTTCCCAAATGAGGTAGGTTCTAGAGATCTGATAGGTTGACAGCTCATATTATCTAATTCAGATTTTACTAAGGTATCTGACTTCAAGCCTCAACATTTTAAATATTACTATTGACTTATTAATTGAGCTCTCTTTTACCCCCATGTGGCGCCTAACAAAAATTTTTAAAACTAAACCTTTTTAGTATTTGGTAGTTTCTGTTATTTTCATATAAGTGGTGAGAAAAGCCCCTAAATTATATTGTTGGATTTGCTGTAAAAAAGCACCAGCGAGTTTTTCCCAGCCAAAAATACAACAAATGGTGCTCACTAAATGAGCACCTGTACACCACAAAATGTTAAAATAATGGAGGCTGTTGGGGTGGTAACCCTTCTAGACTTTCCGCTGACATTAACCCTAGGCTAGCACTTATGGAAAAACAGCGTGCCAGTGCTTTGTCTCGCCTTAAAAGGCTCAAGCAGCACTCATCTCAACGCTCAGTTATACAAAAACCCCTATTCGAGACAAGTTCACACCTGGTAAGGGAAGTATTGCCTCCTTCCTTACTGTTTATGAATATGCGATGGAAGGAGCAACTGACCTTCAAAAATCAAGTACATTCTTCCCTGCTTAAATCGTTCAGATCAAGAAAGAATGGTCCCCACCATGGTCAACCTCAACACTTGGGCGGAGGTTAAGCAAGCGCTTCATGATGATTTTGGTTCCAAGAGTTTGCAACGGCAAAAACAGGCCTTTATATGACTTAGTCTGCAAGAGGGAGAATTGATTAACTCTTTTGTTGAGCGCTTCTATAATAAAACTCAAACACTGTTGTTTGCCCAAATGTTCCCTCTCAACGATGCAATTGCAGCTATCTTGGCTGGCTTGGCATCTCATCCCTCCTTGGCGATGCATCTCTCTTCTATAAAGCGCACTTCTAAAAATGTATGAGGTATCAAGGAAGCCTTGATAGCGTTGGCTGATATCCATGAACTTGACACCACACAAGGATCTCTGAGGCAAGCATCTACGCCGGCCAATTTAGCCTCTACTACAGCTGTTTCCCTCTGTAAACCTGCCCCTGTGGAGTTGCCATCACAAAATGCTTCTTCTTCCCATAAAGATAGTCAGATGGTAATGGCTGTGATGGGGCAGTGCTCCCCTTCGTCTTTAGTTCAAAAAACTAAGTTGGTGAAAGCTGTCTTCCCTTTGTCTTGCCCATATTTTCTTCAGAGCAGCCTGCCCCAGTGGTTCCAAAGCCTGTTCCTAAGCCTAAACCCCTTTTTTGGGTGCCAATCGCCTCACTAACAATGGGTTAAATGATCAAGTCACATAGGATAAACCGCTTTTTAAAGAAGATCACTGCTACTGATTGATCCAGGCTGGTGTAACTAAAGCATCCAAATCCACAACGGTATCTAACTTGACCTCTCATTCAGTTGACTCTAGTCTGAAACTTGTCTTCATGAGGCAGCATAAACCCCCTACTTTGAAGGTCGAAAATCAAGCTGTGACAATTTCAGCGCCTCCCTCAAAAGTAAATAAGGTGGAAGAACAACCCAGGACCTATCATGCCATAAGGAAGCCCAGACCCTACCTCACCCTTTATGGGCTTACTCAAATGCATTAATAACCCCACTGACAACAAATCTGAAGAGGGTGATAAAAATGTTGGTCATTATTTCTAGGACCCCAGGTGAAGTGGAGGTATCAGACCAATTGAACCCAGAGAGAGTAGATTGGACTAAGATCCCTCGTCATACTTATATTTGGAAAGTGTTGAGGGGTCTTGAGATTATTGACAATGCCAGTGATGCTGACCAGATCATTATTAAATTAATCAAATCTACCCAGTGTGTTCATACCCTGCAGTCTATCCAGATGAAATACACTGAAACTACCAAACGGCTTTCCTCCACTTTCCATCTAAAGGAGGTCCTTTTTCTTCCCCCCACCTTGGGTGGTACTTTAACTAAAGTGGATGTTGTTGTTAATGGAGTGCTGGTTAAAGATATCCTTGACACTGGGTCCCCGGTGAACGTTGTGTCAATTAAGCTCATTAAGAAAAAAAAACTGGCCCCTGACCTCGATTACACTCAAGAGTTTGGAACTGCATGCCCAAACAACACCTGCGCCATTGGGACATATTCTTCTCTGCCCATTCGTTTTAGAAGCTTCACTTGTTGGCTACAGAAGTGGTTTTGACTGATAATACCTACGATTTACTCATTGGAACCCAAATTACGCTCAAATATGAAGGTGTTATTAAATTGAAGCAAGGATATCTCTCCCTGATTAACTATGAGATTCCTCTGATTCTGTCTAATGATGAGCTCAATAAAAATGATCATGTTTGCACAGTTGAGTATCCCTCCTCCGCTTTATCCATACATTACACCACGACAGGCAGACATACAAAAATGTTGCCTCCATCAGTGGACGCCCTGGAGGGTATCCATTTCTATGCTTTGAAGAGGTGGTCATTAAGGCTGGGGAACAAAGGGTAGTTGACACGAAGATTACCATGAAAGACCCACACAACTGCCTACTGCACCTCATTAGCATTGATGGAGTTAGTCCTTTAGAGCCCAGAGTTTTTCCAGGCGCGTTAGAACCCGCCTATCATCGGCCTATTAACTTCCTACTAGGGAATCTTACCAAGAAGGATATGGTGGTAAAAAAGCATCAAAAGATCGGAAGAGGCATGCTGATAATATTGAGGGCATCAAGCAAGTCCACTGTATCAGTTTTATGGCTGATATGGGTTTACCCACCAACCAATCATTATGCACATTGCCTACTGTTCATATCTCTGATAAACTAACCCCAGCTGAGCTGGATAAAGTCCACACCCTGCTCAAGGCCTATAGCAAAATTTTCTTTAAATACAACAATGACTATGGGCACATGAAGGGGTGGACTCATACTATTAACGTTGGGGATGCTCAACCCATTCGCTCCAAACCCTACTGCAATCAATAATTAAGGAGCTACAGATGCGAACGGAGCTCAAACAGATGTTGGACGCTGGGTCGTTGGTGCCTTCCAAAAGCCATTGGTCATACCTAATCCTATTGATAACGAAGAAAAATGGAGGTCATTGGGCAGTGATGGACTACTGTAAGCTAAACAGCCTCACCTAGAAATTTGGCTACCCTATCCCTTGCATTGATGAAGCTCTGTGTCAGGAAAACAGCAAGTTAGAATTAGACTGGCCTGCCAGCCTAGGTGCCAGAGCACCCAAACGGCAAACCAGAACGCCAAAGGCACTGCTGCTGGTATGACAGATATGAACTACAAAGGGGTTTCGCCAATAACTGCCAGTGAGCCAGAATCTCGTAAAGGCACATAACAAAGTACCAGACAAATATGGCCATTAACCTCGAGGGGTGTGTGAATGCCAGTGGAAAGGCGAATTAAGTTTCAACATAAATGACTAATTTAGGGATAGGGTTTTAATGGAAAATAAAGGAAGAAAAATCGACTAAAAATTTTCTCAGTGTGATGCAACAGATTAAATTTTGGTCAATTGATGAGGAAACAAGCCTGGATTGGGTCCCTCAAGTTTGACCTAACTGGCAAATATTTGGGAATGGGGGAAGGTAAGCTCAATGGGAACTGCCATCAAAGGATTTGGCGGCAGGCCGAGTCACTGTCAGTTTGACCTCAAAAACCCAAACTGAGACTCAACTGTGTTTCCAGCGGTTGGAGCAACAGCAACTGGCCCAACAAGCAACAGGAATCCCCCAAGGCCACCCCACATAGGGGCGGTCTCAATTGGTTGGGAATGGGTTCAGGATGCCCAACCCACCCATGCCTTCCACTGGGCCGTTTATTCAGTCAAAGGTGCTGTGTCAGTCACAACACCCAGTTTGCCAGATGGGAGCTGCATGACGAAGATCATCCCCAACAATTTCAAGAGGGGGTTAATTTCAATGATTGTACTGCTGGCCAAATCAAGACCGTTGGCAATTCTGGCCAATAATACAATCTTTGTCCCTTTTTGACTATACAAATTCCGATTGTCAGGCTTATTTTCCACCAGTTTCGGACTAATTGACTTAAATTTGGTGATCTTGGCACAGATTTCCTTAAACCGCTAATGAGTTCAGGCGAGGCGAGTGAAGGTACTGGGGGAGGAATTCAAAGAGGAAAGGCTGTTACCCAGCACTCATCTACCATGTGGGCAAGGTCGCCCTGGGTGATGAGGGGTCGGCCGCCCTCTTAAGTCCCTTTTTGCTCACAAAGGGGAAGAGCGACTGATCTATGCACAAAGGACGTTCCCCTGGACTTACATTACCCTTTCCTTTTTTCAAAAGGAAGGGCACCACCGCTGGGAAACTGCACGAGGGCCACATTCTTATAAGTCTTGGGAAGTTTGATTGCCGTTAATGTTGTGACTTTTTTTTTGGGGGGGGACGGGGAGCGTTGGGGTGAGACTCATGGAATGCCTCAACCAGTCCCATGCAATTAGCATAATTATGAGCCTTAACCCGACTGTTCTAATAGTCTGGATACCCCTTCCACGCAACGAGATACTAAACTGACCGCTAGGATTTGAGGGATGCTAAGATGTTTTCCACCTCGACTTCTTCTGCATCCTCTATCACAATTGGTTCAGGCTTGTAAGGGACGATCCCCTTTAACAGGGACAGCAGAGACATGTAGAAGATGGGGTGATGTTTCCAATGAGCTGGCAATTTTAACCAAAAAGAACTATTGCCCAAGTCTTCCTCCACCAGGTGGGGACCTGAACGCTTGCTTGCAAACTTCTGGGAAGGTACCAGCATCCGCAGATGATGAGTATCTAACATAACATGAGAGCCCACCACGATATTGTGGCCAGGAAGCCCTTTTTGATCTGCAAACTGTTTATAATCATTGATAGCCTTTGTGAGGTGCTCTCGCACTAAGGACTAGGTAGAATGGATATGCTCAACATGATCTGCGGCAGCAGGAACCTCTGGGCTTATACATTGATCAACCAAAAAAGAGGGATTATAACCCAACGTTGCACTATAGGGAGAAAACCCCGTATAAGTGTGAGTACTATTGTTATGGGCAAATTGTGTGAGAGGGAGGTCATTGGCCCAAGTATCCTGGGCGGCCAAAGCATAACAATGCTAATTCTGTTCCAAAATTTGGTTAACCCACTCAGTTTGTCCATCAGACTGGGGATGGTATGCAGTGGAATGACAAGGGGTGATTTTTAAGATGAATAAAAGCTCATTCCAAAACTGCACTGTAAATTGGAGCCCATGGTTGCTAATGATCTACTGTGGGAGACCAAACATCAAGAACACATGGCGTACAAACAGCTGAGTGGTCTCTTTGGACGTGATTGCAGAGGGTACAGGGAATAAGTAGGGAAAATTTAGGGAAGCGATCAACCACCACCATCACTGCCATAAACCCATTAAAACAGGGGAGTTCAACAATAAAATCCATGAACACTGATGTCCATGGACCCTCCGCCTGTTGTAATGGGTATAGGAGACCCTTCCTTCCTGAGCGGTCTGACTTTGCTTAAGCACAAGTAATGCAATCGGTAATCCAAGCTGGATCTTCCTTAGTTAATCCACACAGTTCTAGGTTTGCTTTACTAATTTGATGCATTTTTTGTGGCCTGGATGGCCAATCGTGAGAGGGTCATGATGCGCTCAAAATACCTCGGCTCTGAAGAAAGGGGTAACCAAAATTCGCGACCTAAAATAAATGAGACCCTCCGCCAAGGAGTACAGAGAGTGTTTATGATTTTGAAGGGACATTTGCTCAAATAACTCCACCCCTTTAGGGCAGGTCATTAGACCAGCTAAAACCTGAGCAATGAGCAGGGCGTTGGGAGTAAGGGTGGCGGAAGAGACGACAGGGGGAACAATCAATTAAAATTTTATCAGAGGGAATCATGGTAATAAAATCCAATTCCTCTGAATCCTGGGGACAGTGGGTGGGGTTGCAGCTGAGAAAATCGGGAAGTATGTTAAGTGCACCTTTTATGAATTAATATTTGAAATTGAAACTGCACAAGACCTAATAGGTATGGGCTTGCCAATGCACCAATTTTTGGGGCTTATGGAAATACAAGAGAGTTTGTTGATCCATGAAAACAGTCAACTCATGCTGAGCACCCTGTAACAGGTACCACCAATGAATCAATGCCCATGCCACAGCTGCCAACTCCTTATCATAGATGGACCAGGATTGCTCCGTAGAAGTAAATTTTTGGGAAAAGTAGGCGACTAGATGTTCCAAGCCCTCATGCTCTTGGAGCAGCACCGCCCCTACTGCCACTGAGATTGCATTGCACGTGATGATGTATGGCTTGGAAGGATCCGCATGTTTCAGGATGGGGAATAAAACACTTCTTTAATTGACTTAAACGCCTGCTGGCATTTGGGAATCCAACAAAACAGTACATTTGCCGGTGAGGGGGTGGAGTGGGGCAGCCAACTGGGAAAGAGCCAGGGAAATTTTTTTAGAAGAATGATGGTTCCCAAGAAACTCCGTAATTGTTTCTAGGTTGTTAGAGTAGGCCATTCACAGATAGCGTCCAAATTATTGAGAGGAATTGCATAGCCATCCTTAATGATGAGGTTCCCAAGAAAGGTAATTTTATTTTTATAGAAGTTGCATTTGGAAGGCTTGACAAACAAGCCCGCCTTGTGCAAAGCGGCCATGACTGCTTCCAAGTCAATTATATGTTATATGGGAGTCAGGGAGTGAACCAGAATGTCATCAATATATGCAACCATGCAAGTGAACCAAAGATCTCCCAGTACACTGTCAATCATTTGTTGAAATGTAGCAGGCGCATTCTTCAGCCCAAAGGGCATAACGCAGAATTGAAAAATGCACTGCTTTATCCGGATCACTGTTAGCCACTCTTGTCCTTCCATTATCCAAATCTGGTTGAAGGCATTGGTGTAATCCAATTTAGAGAACACACGATATTTGGCGATTGATTGGATGATTGTCTGCTCCAGGGGCAGGGGGTAGGGATTGTGAACTGTAACTTTGTTTAAATGTCTGTAATCCACACAGGGATAGAGGGAACCATTGGATTTTTTGGCAAGAACAATGGGAGATGCAACTGGCGATGTCTCTTTCAACAACCACCCTTTTTTAAGCATATCATATAACCAAGTTTTGAGTGCAACCTCCTTCTCCGCTGTGTGGGGATACAATGGGAAGTTGATATTCACCAACTGTACCATTGTACGGAATCCCAAGTTGAATTTGATGTGAGGGGGAAGGCGGTCCGCTTTCTCAGGATTGAAAATACTCTGATAGCACATCAATTCTTTAGGAAAATTAGATGGAAGGCCAAAATGGAAATGAGAGAAGTAATAGAGCTACGACCTTAAGCTTTCTTGAGTTTATTAACTAAAGAAAATTCTCCTCCTTTTGATCATTGGCAAAAGACAACATATTTGATTCTAAATGAATCTTAACATGTTGATGACGCCACCATCCAACTCCTAAAATAACTGGGAACACCAAGTATGGCATTGCTGAGAAACAATCACAGAAACTGAACTGGTGTACTGAGAATGAAACTGGCCGGCGAACTAGGTATGAGGTTTGGGAGGCTGAAGAAGAAACCATCACCAAAGGACCTACATCCAGATCAAGTTACAATTGTTGGGCTAGTTCATCACTCATGAAATTTCCCACAGCTCCAGTATCCACCAAAGCCTCAAAGGAGACGTGGTGGGACCTAACACTAATCATCATAGGTAGTAAGAAGTAAGCAAAGTTCTCTTTATTGGTAGTTGTGGTTGAATCCAGTGATACCGAAGAGATGGTAGTGGAGTCAGGGGAAACTGCTAGGTTCATAGGGGAGTAAGCTTGTCGCAAGTTGGATTGTCAGAACCTACTGACATGGGGACAATAGCTGCAGCGACTATGGGGTGTGAACTGGACATTTTGATTGGAAAAAGGCTATTATGGACAGGGAACTTTTCTTCACATCCTGGTTCAGCTTAAAAGAAGGGACCATTGCTGCGACAATGTCTATGAGAAAGGTGGAAATGGTTAGGAATAATGGTTGGTCAATTATATCAGGCAAAAAGCAAGTTAAAATTAGACTGGCCTGCCAGCCTAGGTGCCAGAGCACCCAAACAGCAAACCAGAATGCCAAAGGCACTGCTGATGGTATGATGGATATGAAACTAGAAAGGAGTTTCGCCAATAACTGCTGGTGAGCCAGAAACTTGTACAGGCACATAATAAAGTATGAGACAAATATGACTGTTGGGACTTGAGATAACAATTGTCTCAAATTCCCATCTTCTGAATCTGGCCATACTGAGTCAGTCGTCGATTCCAGCCAAGATAAAACTTTTCTGGATCAACCTTACCTAGTACTGAGTCACGTGGAGCGGGCTTTCCACCTTCTCAGTCAGGTGAGCAATGATATTCATTGAGGATGACCTCGAAGAGGCCTTTCCAGAAGGTTACTAGATCCTGATTGGATGAGGCTCCGAAGATCCCAAAGGCATCGAGTCCCCAAGCACCCTATAAATATTGAGGCAATTTGAATTAATAAAACATTCAGTAAACTAACCTTGATTTTTCCATTTCCTCTTTGGTGCTCACTTCTGCTTTTCCAGCTTTGAGACACCTTGAACCCTGGCGCCAGTCAAGAGAACTGTAGCACTGACAAAGTGGTGCTCACTACAGGGGCTCCAAGCTGACCCAGTGAAAACGTTGATCACAAAATGGAAACCAACAGCAACCCTGAAGACCAAATGACTGGTCAATCAAGGAGTGTTTCTCGATGGGTTAGTTCTTCTCAATTTGCAACACCGCCCTCACAGTCAGAAAGGCTAGAATTCTGCGCCAACTTCCAATTCTTGCTGCCCTCTTTAGATGGGGGCCAATATCAACTTCAGCTCAAACACTCCCACAATGTCATCAAACAACTAATACTTGGCATCTACGCTGAGGGTGTCCACTCCAGCTGCTCCCGCGCTTCCGCTGTGCCATCCACGATGTGAGACCTATACTCCTCGGCTGCATTACCTGCTGGAGAGCTTACCTTGGGACCCAATCGCTACCTTCATAATTTTGTTCATCCCGCAATATATCACCTCCTCCAGCTCGTAGGATTACACCATCAGGAGGCCTCCCAGTCACCTAGGGCTCACCCAAAATTTACATTCATATATGGTTGACTTCTATGACGTGGCCTCCTCCTTTGTGCATGACAATTGCAAAGCTATCCTCAATAACCGTCGGCTAATTAATGAAATCCGCGACCAACTGGTGGTAATAGATAGCAGCATCTCCAGCTACCTCAAGGAGCAGTTTCACCAAAATGCTCAGCGGTTTGAAGCAACATGGACCCAACGATTGCAACAAGCTGAAGATTGCTACAATCCCTACAGCAGCGCTACTGAGAGCTGGCCTCTCGTGACTACTCCCTCGCAGCTGTTGGACCAGAAGGTCCTGAGGGGCATCAGGGGCCAGCAGGACCTGAGGGACCTCATGGGCCTCAAGGGCCTTCTGGCCCCCACCTCGGCGAACCTGAAGGCCCCTGGCGAAAGGATGTAATAACTGCTCTGGCCGCCCTGTGGGACCAGATCCAACGGGTGGCCTTGGGATGCAAGTTTCGAACAGACAGTGTTCCCCTTGACCCCAGGGTCTCCATCGAAGCACTATCAGATGAGATGGATAACCTCAGTACTTTCATGAGGCTCACTGATGATTGCATCTCCCGACTTGAAATGACATGTCATGGGTTTGAAACACAGTTGGCCACCATCAAAAACCAGCTCAAACTACAGAACGCAGAAATTCAGTCCTTAAAGGAGCAGGTTGCCAGCAAGGCGTCCGCTTCCACCCTCAGTTGAAGCTGGGAATATATCCAAGAAGATTTAGAAGGTTTGTGGAGGCGGCTAGACCAAAGGGCTCCTTGAGAGTATGCAGAAATGGAGATCTCGGAGCTGACGCCTATCCCAGGCATTAACACCCTCTCTACTCCTGTTGTCGTAAACTTTAAACCTAGCTTCAAGGAGAAGTTCACCCCCAGATGGGAGAGCATCGCCTCCTTCTTGTATGCTTATGAGAGTTCTATGGAGGAGGCCACCAACCGACAAAAGGTGAAGCACATCCACTCATGCTTAGACAGTACCACCTGGGAAATTATGACTCCCCATCTGAAGGAGTGTAACACCTGGGAACAAGTACGCACCGCCCTGATCCAAGAGTTTGGCAGTAAACAAACTTTGGCTAACCAGAAGCAAGCGTTCATGGGCATTCAACTTAACAAAGGAGAAAAACCTATGGAGTTTGCCAACTGTTTCTACACTTAGGCTCAACCTTTGGTTACAACAAGCCGTATCACACTGGACGACGCCATTACTGCTGACATCCTCACCTTGGGGTCCTATCCTGAGGTCCAGATGCACATGATCGGGCAGAAGAATGGGTCACTTGTATCAGAAAAATCAAGGAGGCCCTCAACGAGATCCCTGCCACAATCCTAAACTCTAAGGCTGCGCCCGCAGGCCCCTCTAACTGCCCTAGGGTCCATGTAGTCGAGAATCAGAAAACCCCCCATCCGCGGTGCACCTATTGCAATGGCTTTAGGCATAGCGCCAAAACTTGTTGGAAACGTCTAGCTGAAGAGGCGGGAAAAGGGCAGTCAGCATGAAGGACTAGGCGCTCCATGCTGACACCCCTGTCCAGCCTCCATTAACCCCTACGCACAAACCAGAAGCTGCTAACTTCAAAGAAGTAGCTGCAGTATCTAATGACAATAAAGACATTGATACTGCTTACTCTTCTTCTGATGATTCTCCTATGTTCCTTACGTTGCCGTCTCAGTTTGGAAGTTTGGTCACCCAAGTCGCCATCTGGGTCCACAAGATTCCAGTTTACGCCATAATCGACAGTGGCTCACCCATGAACGTTATCTCTTCCAAGCTGATGAAACGCATTAAGGTTGCCCCTGAGATGCGAACTACATGGAGTATGGCACGGCTGGCCCTCAGTGCACCCAATCTATAGGGGCCTATTCCTCTCTACTGATTCGGTTCAGGAAGTTTGCTTTAGATACCACCGCCATTGCTTTGAACAACATTAGCTACGATCTACTCCTCAGAACCCAGTTTCTTCAAGACTATTTGGCTGTTATCCACTACACCGGTGGTTTCCTCTCCCTTCTAGGACACCGAGTCCCTCTGGTTTTTGAAACTGCCCATGACTCTAGGGTGGATGTCAAGGCCTGAGCCTGCCTACTGGAGACCAAAGGACAAATCAATTGGCTTGAGTACCACGTCCAGGGCTCTTGAGTCCGGCTGCCCCCTCCTGCTGTGGATGGATCTGAGGGGATGCCGATTTACTTGCCCCAGACCACTACTGTGCCCCCAAAATCCCAGGTCATTGTTGACACACGGGTTCACGTCAACATTCCCTCAGGGTATCTACTGGAGGTCCGAGGTCTGGATAACCCATCTCCCAAGGAAGTGCTGACCTGCCCCAGAATCCTTGATCCAGCATACACTGGGTCAATATCAGTGTTGCTAGCCAACCTGACTAACAAACCAAAAGTTATAGGACCTAACCAGCCTGCCACTTATGTTCACCTGTTACTGATGGGGGCTGTTGCTGACGTCCAAAGCTTTTGGGAAATTGAGGGACCTTGACTTGGAGTCGCCATCCTCGGCTAATTTGGTCAACTCTAACATAGGAAAGAACCTCTCTGACAAACAGAGACTTAAGGTTCAGGAGCTCCTGGGGGAATACTTGGATCTCTTCTCCACTTCGACCTACAATTTTGGAAGGATGAACGGAGTCCTCCACCATGTAGAAACTGGGGGATGCCCCCCCATTTCGGTCCCAGCCTTACCGCAAGAGCAAGGTTGAAGAGGCCCAGGTCATGGTAGAACTCAAACAGTTACTTGACGCGGGGCTCTTGGTTCCCTCGCGTAGCCCTTGGTCCTCCCTGCTGTTGCTGGTCTGAAAGAAGGATGGCAAGCAGTGGGTAGTGATGGACTATCAACAACTCAACTTCATCACCAAGAAGGACAGCTATCCTCTGCCCCATATCGATGACTAGCTCCGCCTGCTTGCAGGTTCCCAGTACTTCTCAGCCATGGACCTCACCAGCGGGTATTGGCAGGTTAAGCTCGCTCCTGAAGACTGAGCCAAGTATGCTCTAATCGCCCACAAAGGGCTGTTCGAGCCTACCAGGATGCCCCAAGGCCTCTGCAACGCCCCAGCCACGTTCCAGCGCACCATGGATGGGATCCTTGGGGACCTGAAGCTCTCTTGTGTCCTGGTTTACCTGGGCGACATCACCGTTTTTTCGCGAACTTTTAATGGACATGTCAACCACCTTAAGGAAGTCTTTAAGCGTTTCCAGAAGGCCTCCATCAAGCTAAAGCTCTCGAAGTGCTCCTTCTTCCAGCCTGAGCTAGAGTTTCTAGGCCATAAGGTCTCCAAGCGTGGCATTCAACCTATCCCCAATAAGGTCAATGCTATAGAGAAGATGTCACGCCCCCAGAGCCTACAAGATATTCAAGTCTTCCTAGGTATGGTGGGCTATTACCATCAGTTCATCCCTCAGTTTGCTGTCCTTGCCAAGCCATTGTTCTACCTCTTACAAAAAAATGTTCCATTCGAATGGCAACCTGAGCAGGAACAGGCCTTCAACGCCCTACGTATGGCTTTATGTACTAAACCTGTTCTAGTTCATCCCCATTTTGACAAGCCCCTCTTGCTGTTCACAGATGCTACCGACGTCGCTGTGGGGGCTATCCTGGCTCAGCTTGATGAGAACCAGGTCGACCATCACATAGCTTATTTTAGCAAGACCCTAAGCAAGGCTGAGCGAAACTACAGCATCACCGAGAGGGAATGCCTAGACATTCTTTTAGCCATCAAGCATTTTTGGCCCTACCTCTATGGCACCCATTTTACTATCAGAACTGACTATGCTTCCCTTTGATGGCTGCAGCAAATGAAAGACCCGGATGGATGGCTGACCACTCTACAACTTCAAAGCTATGACTTCACCATCGTCCATTGCGCCGGTGCTATTCACTAGAACGCTGATGGACTCTCCAGGATGCCGGTATTAGCAGTCCTGACACCAGAGGAGGATCGGCTCTATGACTTAATAGGGCAGCCTGAACGTTGGGAGCTGGAATCCCCCAGGTCCAAGCTGAACTCCGCCGGATGACTCAAGACACTCAGATCAAGGATGGGTTACTCTACAAGAGAGTCAACAAGAAGTGGCTTCCCTACATCTGACCCTCCTCTCATACTGACGTCATCCTGGAAGGCCACACTACTGTTGGGCATGGTGCAGTCAAGAAGACCTATGAGTGGCTGAAGTCACGCTGCTACTGGGACCAAATGGTCAAAACCATCCAAGAGGTTCTGGAAGCCTGCATGACCTGCCAATCTCAAGACTGGGCCAACCCTCACTATCAGCACTCCATCGTTGCGCCAACCAAGCCCTTCAATGTCATCAGTATCAACATGGTGGGTCCCCTCCCCACTGGTCTACATGGTCACAAGTATATTATTCTTGCCATAGACCATCTGACTAAGTGGGTCGAGGCGATCTCAGTTCCTGCAGCCACGGCTAAGGCTACCGCCTTGTTCCTTGTTCGCTCCATTTTCACCCAGCATGGGTGCCCCCAGACCTTGCTCTCGGACAATGGTTTGAACTTCACCTCCCAGGTAGTACAGGAGCTAACTTCACTATTTGGAACCACCCAGAGTTTCGCTGCTCCCTACCACCCTTCTACTAATGGGGCAGTAGAAAGGGCTAACAGAACTCTCATCTCCATCCTGCAAAAGTTGGCTGCCTCAGATCCTGGCCGCTGGAACCATTATTTGCCCAGCGCCCTGCTTGCATACCGAGTAAGCTACCACCATTATTTAAATATGAGGGCCCTTGCTGATGAAATTGTCCAGCTCCAAGCCCAAGCCACTCAAGGCATTGTTATCACCACTGGAAGAGAGACATCGAATCAAATATTGGATGACCCTTATTACCAGAATTTCAACTAGGTGACCTCATTCTCTTTTATCATCATTGACCTGGAGGCTGACAGAACAAGCTCGACGTACTGTGGTCTGGGACCTACAAAGTGATACACAAGGTGAAGTCTGAATACTCCATTGCTGATACCAAGCAAGGGACTGTTGTAAACTGAGTGCATGGTTGGTTCCTCTAGCCGTACTTCCCCCTCTGACAGGATCTTGAAGGGGGCCTTGTCAGGATTTGAGATAAAAATTGTCTCAAATTCCCATCTTCTGAATCCAGCTGTACCAAGTCAGTCATCAATTCCAGCCAAGATAAAACTTTTTCTGGATCAACCTTACCTAGTACTAAGTCACGTGGAGCGGGCTTTCCACCTTCTCAGTCAGGTGAGCAATGATATCCATTGAGGATGCCCTCGAGGAGGCCTTTCCAGAAGGTTACTAAAGATCCTGATTGGATGAGGCTCCGAAGATCCCAAAGGCATCGAGTCCCCATGCACCCTAAAAATATTGAAGCATTTTGAATTAATAAAAAATTTGGTAAACTAACCTTGATTTTTCCATTTCCTCTTTGGTGCTCACTTCCAATTTTCCAGCTTTGAGCCACCTCAAACCCTGGCGCCAGTCAAGAGAACTGTAGCGCCAACAATAACCATTAACCCTGAGGGGCGTGTGAATGCCAGTGGAAAGGGCAGTTTAGTTTTCAACATATACAACTAAATTTAGGGAAAGGTTTTTAATGGAAGATAAAGAAAGAAAAATTGACCAACAATTTTCTCAGTGAGATGAAACTGATTAAATAGTGGTTGATTGATGAGGAAACAAGCCGGGATTGGGTCCCTCAAGTTTGACCTAACTGGCAAATATTTGATAATGGGGGCGGATAAGCTAAATGGGAACTGACATCGAAGGATTTGGTGGCAGTCTGAGTTGCTGTTGGTTTGACCTTGAACGCCCAAACCGAGACTTGACAGCATCTGGCCCAACAAGCAACAGGAATTCCCCAAGGCCACCCCACATAGGGGCAGTCCCAATTGGTTGGGAACAGGTTCAGGATTCCCAACCCACCCGTGCCCAGTTGCTGGACTGTTTGTTTGGCCAAAGATGCTGCGTCAGCCACAACTCACAATTTTCCAGATGGGAGCTGCATGATGGGGATCATCCCCAATGATTTTGAGAGGGGTTAATTTTGATGATCACACTGCTGGCCAAATTAAAACCGTTGGGGATTCCAGCCACTAATCCAATCTTTGCCCCTTTTTGACTATGTGAATTCCAATAGTTGGGCTTATTTTCCACTGGTTTCAGACCAATCGACTTCAATTCAGCAATCTTGGCACAGATTTCCTTAATCCAGCTAATGCGTTTGGGTGAGGTGAGCGAAGGTACCAGGGGAGGGATCTGAAGAGGGAAGGCTGTTACCCAGTGTCATCTACCACGTGGGTGAGGTCGCCCTGGGTGACAAGGGGTACAGCCGCCCTCTTTGGCTCCTTTTTGCTCACAAATGGGAAGAGCGACTGATCTATGCACAGGGGACGTTCCCCTGGACTTACACTCTGGCCCAACTCTCTGGGTCTAAATTCTTCTCTGCTATGGACTTGGCTAGTGAATATTAGCAAATGGACCTTACTCCACGTGACCAGAAGTAATGTGCTCTTAATTTGCAGTGAGGGTCTCTTCCAACCTACCCAACTACCACAAGGGTTGTGTAACGTGCCCGCCACTTTCCAACGGGAGATGGATCACATTCTCCAGGATCTCAAACTGAGCTGTGTGATTGTCTATCTTAATGACATCACAGTTTTCTTCAAGACTTTCAATGAATACCTCGCCATCTAAAGGAGATGTTTCAACGCTTGTGGGCATCTAACATCAAACTAAAGTCCTCCAGATGCACATTCTTCTAGAAGAAGCCGGATTTTCTGGGTCGCTCCATCTCACAATATGGAATACAACCACTACAAGATAAAATCGAAGAAATATCCAAGATGCCTGCACCCAAAACCCTTTGAGACATCCAGGTATTCTTGGGCTTGATGGGGTAATACATCGATTTATCCCAATTTTTGCCCAGCTCAGCGAGCCCCTTGTCCGCCTCCTGGCTAATAGCACCCCTTTCATTGGGGTGCTGAACAAAAGGTCGCATTTGAGACTCTGAAGGAGCTATTGCAAAAAATACTGATACTCCGCCACCATGATTACAGCAAGCCTTCATGTTGTTCACAGATGCCACTGACTATGCTGTTAGAGCTATATTAGCTCAGTTGGATGAGCATGGAGTCTATCATTCTGTGTCTTGCTTTAGCAAAGCGCTACCAAAAGCTGAGCATAATATAGCTTCACGGAAAAGGAGTGCTTAGCTGTCCTTCTCGCTATCAAACACTACCACTCATTCCTATATGAAACTCCCCTCAAAGCGGCCACAGACCATGCCTCTCTAAAGTGTTTGTGGAATATGAAGGACCCCATGGAGCAGTTGGCTCGCTGGACTCTGAAGCTCCAGATTTATGATAGGACTATTGAGCATTGGGCAGGAACGCGCCACAAGAATGTAGATGGACTAACACGACACCTATTCATCACTTAGACAATAGTGAAGCTGAGAGGCTACATGATCTCCTCATGACTCTGGAAGCATGGGATGATGAAGATGAATCAGTACAAAAATACTAGCTCAACACTACTACAACACCAAGGTGGAAAATGGGAAGTTATATAAGAAAGTAGGAGTAAATTGGTTGCCCTATCTCTGGCCATCAGAGCAAGTACTTGTCATCTTGGAGTCTCACACTATCAAGAGGCATGTAGGAGTACATAAAACCTATGAGTGGGTAAAAGAGCGGTACTACATGGAGGGCATCTTTGAAACCATAACAATAGTCTTAAGCATGTCTGATCTGTAAAAACAATCCAGCTTCAAGGCCTGATATCAACATCAACCTACGATGCCTCAACAACCCTTTCACACCATAAGTTTGGATGCGGTAGGTCCTCTCCATCAGACCACAGGTGGCAACTGCTATATCTTAATTGTTATTGGTCATTTCACCAAATGGGTTGAAGCTGTAGCTCTCCCCTCTCAGACTGCTAAAGCCACGGCCACTTTATACACAGAATACATCATCACCCGGCATGAGTGCCCCCATGTCCTCCTATTTGATAATGGGAAAATTTTACCTCTTGAGTGGTGAAGCTTCTTGCCACCTCCATGAGAGCGCAACAACTCTTCTCAGCCCCTTATAACCCATCCATAAATGGTCTGTAGAAAGAGTTATTGGAACCCTGGTCTCAATACTCCACAAAATGACCAATTCAGACCCTCTCCACTGGGATCTTTACTTACCCAGTGCCCTCATGACTTATGAAATTAGTTACCCTTGCATCCTAAAGATGTCCTCTTTCCATGTGTTGTATCTCTGAGGACCTGGGGTACCAGCTCTACTAGCAAAATATATTTTCACTGACAGAACAGACCCGAAGAAAGCCATATAAAAGTTGTCCCAACAAATCATCCAACTACAAGTGGAGGCTTTGACTAACTTGGCCAAGACGGTCACAAAAGAAGGTGGAGCAGCTAATGAGCTCTATGTCCCTCTCTCTTACTTTCAAAGATTTGATTTGGTATTGTATTACACAACTGCATCACTCCTAGAAGTGAAAAGATCGGTTCTATCTGGGAAGGGCCATTTTTAGTCACATACAAGCGAGGGGATGAGTACTCTATCAAATCCCTCACTTCCAGAGTCACCATCAACTGAATACATGGCCAGTTTTTACGCCCTTATTCTCTCCCCACCAAACTTGAAGGGAGTAATGTCAGACAATTACAAGTCTTATGTATTGATAAGAGTGGTTTAGAGGAAAATAATACAAATATTGGCCAAAAGACCCTGGTCAATTTCTGGGGATTTGCAAATTGGGGTAACTCTTCTGGTAATGATTGGGCAAACAGATTGAGTTTGGGCGGTCAGATTGCACCAAGCTTTTGGCCAATTTTCCGGAGTTCATTGGGGCTCCTCCCCAGGCCTCTTCTAGTTTATTACAGGTTACACCGCTTAAACTGGCCCCTTTTATAGGGGCAGAGGATCTTCAGCCAAATAGAAAAAAATTTTTATCCCAATAATTGGGTCAAATTAATAAAATAATTACCTAATGGACTAGTCCTTCCTTCTCCCAACTCTCAATTAGCCATTCTTCCCAAATAAGGTGAGTTCTAGAGATCTGATATGTTGACAGCTCATATTACCTAATTCAGACTTTACTAAGCTATCTGAACTTCGAGCCTTGACATTTTAAATATTACTATTGACTTATTAAGTGAGCTCACTTTTTTATCCCCATGTGGCGCCTAATGTAAAATCTATAAAACTAAACCTTTTTAGTATTTATTAGTTTATGTTATTTTTAAATAAATGGTGAGAAAAGCCTTTAAATTATATTGCTGTATTTGAGGTAAAAAAGCATCAGCAAGACTTTTCCCAGACAAAAATCCAACACACCCTACAAAAGGCGGGCCTGCAAGCAAAGCCTTCATAATACGATTTTTTCAAGGACTAAGCACAGTTCTTAGGAAAATTTGTGCTCAAGGAAGGACATTACATTTTTCCCTCCAAGCTGGAAGCAATACAATCGTGTATTACCCCATTAATCAAAGACAACTGCGTAGTTTTCTATGATCATCACTTTCCTGAAAATTCTCACTAGAAATATTGGAACTTGACACATTGCTCCAACACCTTGTGGGCTGTTGGATTTAGTTAAGTATAGACTCGCTGGTGCGTTAAAGCCTAAAATCCAGCAAATAGGGATTTAAACCACTTAATTAATAAATCTGAAGAGAAACTAAAAACTAAAAAGCTGAAAGTATTTTTCGTTTAATAAGTGCTGCAGGGATAAGAAAAAAGAAACCTCATATAATGTTACGGCTTAGTAATAAACTCACTCTGGAATTGAAGGTGTACGCATCAAATCATTATTATTTTCAAGCCAAATAAAGAAATATGGTCATTTGACCTATTGAAGCCCTTGAATCTCACCTCGCTTTATTGGAAAGGCTGATGGAGGGTCAAGAGTGGGTGAGACAAGCCCATGAGGTAATGATTTAATAAATTTGAGCCAATCACCATGTGAGAAAATATCTGCACTTTTTGAGATCCCTTCCAACCTTTAAAACAGCCTGGTATCCGCGAAGTAACTTAGTTGATATTGGTGGTAAGGCGGGGAGGGACCAAAGAAGAGCTTCCTTGATTCCACCAAGGAGTCAGAATATTCTGGCTACCTAAACTCAAACCATTTGGAAAAGTTTTACTAATATTTATTGAATTATTGCCCAGATTTAAAGGATTCCACCGCAAATTGTCCAGAGTCTTTTGGCCAATTTTACAATAATCCTCATCCAAAACACTATTTTCACAATCATGGACTTGCATTTCTCTGACATTACCCACTTTCAGAGTGTTATGGGAAGATATGGGCGCAAGGATCAGCCATGGACATGGTTAATGTTAACTCCGTTAGCCAGGGATTTTATTAAGCACTCGTCCCTTCACTTATAGGTAATGACAATAGGGCTTCCCAGATAAACCAGAGCTTCTCGCTTCAGGGAGTGATTAGATTATGGTAGTATAGCACCAAGTCTGACACTTGGAAGGTAGGTAGAGAAGGCTGGAGTTTATTAGTTGCTTGACCCTCTTTGGACCATCTTTGCCAAGATAGTCATCGCTTCTGATTGCAACTGAATAATGTGCTGGGCTAACTTCTTCATAGCTTGCTCAGGATCAGTCTTATCAGTGAAGATATATTTTGCTAGTAAATCTGGAACCCTGGGTTCTCACCCATACAATACTTGGAATGGCAACATCTTATATATCTGGTGATAGCTGATATGGTAAGCTATGAGAACACTGGGTAGAAAAAGATCCCAGTGAAGAGGGTCAGAAGTGGCCATTTTGCATAAAAATAGACCAGTGTCTCATTGGCTCTTTCCACAGTACCATTTGTCAAGGGGTTGTTAGGTGCAGCAAAGAGTTGTTGTGTGCCCATAGAGGTAGCGAGGATCTTTACTACTTGGGAGGTAAAATTTTTCCCATTATCACTGAGCAGGGCCTGGGGACAACCATGGTGGGAAAATATATATTGATGGAGGAACGTGGCCGTGGCTTTGACAGTTTATCAGGAAGAGCCACAGACTCAATCCATTTGGTAAAATGATCAATTATGACCAAGATATAACGATTTCCACCAGTGGTCTGAGGTAGAGGGCCTACCACATCTAAACTTAAGGTGTGAAAGGGTTTTTGAGGCGTAATGGGTTAGTACAGATACATAGTCTTATAACTGGATTGTTTCTTTCAGGTAAAACATGAATACTGGACTTCAGTTATTGTCTCCATGATGCCCTCCTAGTAATATCGCTATTTAACCCATTAATAGGTTTTTCATACTCTGCTATGCCCTAGAAGGGTATGGTACTCCAAAATCACAGGTACTCGCTCTGATGGTCTGAGCTAGGGCAACCAATTCACTCCTATTTTCTTACATAACTTCCTGTTCTCCACTTTTGTGTTGCAGGAATGTCATGATAGCAGTTTCTGTACTGGTTCATCTTCATCAGCCCACACTACAGGAGTCATTAGGAGGCCATGCAACATCTCAGCTTCACTATTGTCAAGGTGGAGGACAGGCAGACGCGTTAACCCACCAACATTCATATGGTGTGTCCCTTCTCGATGCTTAATGGTCATATTATAATGATGGAGCTTAAGAGCCCAGTGAGCCAACCGCCCAGTGTGAATTTTCATATTTTGTAACCACTTTAATGAAGCGTGGTCATTAATCATTTTTATGCCATCCCATATAGGAAAGGGAGGTAGTGTTTAACACCGAGCAGGACAGCCAAGCACTTCTTCTCAGTGACACTGTAATTGCACTCAGCCTTCTAAAGCATTTTACTAAAATGAGACATAGGATGATCAACCCCCTACTTATCAAATTGAGTCAATAAATCTCCAATGGCGTAATCAAAGGCATTTATGAATAACATGAAGAGCTTGCCATAGTCAGGGTGGCGGAGTATTGGCCTTTTTTTGAAATAGCTCCTTTAAGTCTCAAATAAAGCCTTTTGTTCAGCACCCCAATAGAAGGGGTGTTATTCGCCAGGAGGCGGACAATGGGCTCGTTGAGTTGGGCAAATTTTGAGATAAATCGATGGTAGTACCCCACCATGCCCAAGAAGACTTGTATGTCATGAAGAGTTTTAGGCATGAGTATCTTTGATATTGCTTCAACTGTATCCTAAAGTTGTTGAATCCAATATAGAGAGATGGCGTGCCCAAGAAAGTCCAGCTTCTTCTGGAAGGAAGTGCACTTGGAGTGTTTTAGATTGATGTTGGATGCCTGCAAACATTGATACACCTCCTATAGGTGCGTGAGATGCTCATTAAACATTTTTGAGAAGACTGTGATGTCATCATGATAGACAATCACACAGCTCAGCTTAAGGTCCTGGAGAATGTGATCCATAGCCCGCTGAAAAGTAGCAGGCGCATTACACAACCCCTGAGGTAGCCAGGTGGGTTGAAACAAACCCTTGCTGAAGATAAGGGCGCTTTCTCCTGATCCCGTGGAGAAAGGTCCATCTGCCAATACCCACTAGCCAAGTCCATGGCAGAGAAGAATTTAAACCCAGAGAGCTGAGACAGAGAGTCATCAATGAAGGGGATAGGGTAGCTGTCCTTCTTGGTGAGGTTGTTCAGCTTATGGTAGTCCATAACTACCTGATGACCTCCATTTTTCTTCTTTATAAATAGGAATGGGTCTGGAAGTTTTGAATTACACTTCCAATGGGGCAGGTTTAATCTCAAAGTTACACTAAGCGGATTCTCCAAAAAGCGAGAAAATTGAAGCAAAATACAGATTATAAATTGACCTAAATTTTATTTTTGAAAAAGAGGAAATATATATAGGCTTTTTTACGGTTCATAATCTATCAGAGTAGATAGTGGAAGGCGAGTCAATAGGGCGTATGACTACCAACCTGAAGGTTGCGGGTTCAATTCCACCCTTTGCACATTGATTGGGGTGCCAGCTGAAGGAAGCTATTGGCAGTTAGTAGGTATAATAACACGAAAACCTTATCCATGACGTAACCAGAAAAATCTGAGTCCCAATCCAGAGTGAAAAAAACTTTCTACAACAGAGTTGACCCTGCTCAGGTTTCATGTCAATACTTTCTTTCTCCAAAAAGTAATGTCCATCCCCTGGTCAGCTTGCCTCATGTAAATAAAAATAATCTATCAGAGTGATTTAATCTCTGCACAATCAAATCTTCAATCAGTTGATCAGGATCTGATTGATCATCAACTTTGATAAATTGAAATAGATTGCTCGCTCCTTCTGATGATGTTGGGGGAATTAAGGAAGGGGATTTTTTTGGAGATATGCAAATTTGGTAAAATCCTGACACTTCCCCCTCAAGATTTGATCGCAGTGGAGGATGACTTTTTAAAAACCTAGGATAAATATAATTTACCACAATACCAGTATCAGTATGAACAATTGAATATTCTAATCCTTTTCGAAATATAACTCTATAAGGACCAGAACAATTAGCTCCCAGCTTTTCAGTCCATCCACCTGGCCAATAATGATAATACATAAAATAATCTCCAATCTGATATTCAGGTAAGACTGGTTTATGTTGATTGCTTCATAGAGTCTCTCTTCAAGTGGTGGTTTCAATTGAATTTATTGCTTGAGCCTGGAGGCGGATAATCTCATCAGCCAAATTTCTCATAACTAAATCAGAATTTCTTGGGATGGTTTCTTCAAAAATATAATTTGAACACTAGAAGGGACTGAAGGATCCCGCCCATATATATGCTTAAATGGGGATATCTTGATAATGCGGTGATAGCTTATCCAATAAGCAAACAAGGCACTTGATAACTAAAAATTCCACTTAGTCATATCAGTTGAGGCCTTTTTCCTTAAAAATGAGACCAAGGTTCCATTAACTCATTCAATGACCCATTTGTTGATGGATTATATGGGACAACAAATTGCTGAGTAGTGTTAAATAATTTTGATAACTCCTGTATAAGCTGCGAGGTGAAATTAGTCCCATTATCTGACATAAGGACCTTTGGACATCCATGTTGGGAAATAATATGCTGATATAGGAATAAGGCTGTAGCCTTAGCTGAAGGGGTAGCAATTGAAACGGCCTCAACCCATTTGGTCAAATGGTCAACGGTCATAATGATATACTGATGACCATGCACTCCTTGAGGAAAAGGCCCTACAACATCAATGCTGACTACTTTGAACGCCTTAGTTGGGGAAATGACTTGATGTTGATAAGTAGGGTTGGTAGTTCCATGAAGTTTGCAAGTAAGACATGAGTCAAGAGTCTCCCAAATGAACTTGGTCATGTTGTTCCAATAGTATCGAGCCTTCAATCATTCTTGAGTTTTCTTTAAGCTGCTATGACCGACTTGTACATGACCTTCCATTACAGCATGAAACCTGGAGTTGGGATGTAGAAAGGGCAACCACTTAGACTTGACTTTCTTATACAAAACTCATTCTTGAATCATAATATCCTTGGTAATTGATTTTAGATAGGCTCAATCCTCTTCAGTCTCTAGCTCCCATAATTCCGGTCATCCAATAAGATTATACAAGCGTTCTTCTTTTTCTGGTTCCAAGGTCAGAATAGGTAGTCAGGATAACCCATCCACATTTTGATGCTGAGCTCCTGAGCGATGAACAATGGAAAAGTCGTAATTTTGCAATTGTAAAGCCCAACGGGCCAACCTCCCATCAAGATCCTTCATATTCTGCAGCCATCGTAAGGAGGAATGGTTGGTAATAATGGTGAAATGGGTACCATATAAAAAGGGCCAAAAATTATTGATGGCCAAAATTACCACCAAACATTCCCACTCAGTAACACTATAATTTCGTTCAGCCTTTGACAAAGTTTTGCTATAGTAAGCAACAGGATGATCCTTATTTTCATCACACTGAGATAAAATAGCCCCAATAGTGACATTGCTTGCATCCATATGTAGAAAGAAAGGCTTATCAAACTGAGGGTGAATTAGAACAGGTGCCTTCATCAAGGCGGTACGCAGAGAATTAAAAACTGTTCTTGAGCTGATCCCCACTTGAAAGACACTCCTTTTTGCAATAGATAAAATAAGGGTTCAGCTATATTATCAAAGTTAAAAAACTGCTGGTAATACCCAACCATAGCGAGAAAGACTTAAATATTCCATAAAGAAGAGGGAGGAGGCATCTGTTGGATGGCTTGAACTTTGTCCGCATGGGGTCAATCCCTTTAGCTGAAACCTGATGTCCTAAGAAGTCCATTTAATTTTGAAAGAATGAGCACTTGGAGGGCTTGAGTTTTAAGGAAGAGCCCCAAATTTGGCTGAAAACTTCTTTTAGATAGTCCAAATGTTCAGTAACCTTTTGGGAAAATATGGTAATACCATCAAAATATACCAGAACACAAGTAAGCTTTAGATCCTGGAGCATACTGTCCATGGCCCTTTGGAAAGTTGCGGGGGCATTTCTTAGGCCTTGAGGCATGTGAGTTGGTTCAAACAACCCTTCACTCGATATCAGGGCACACTTGGCATGATCTGGAGACAGTTCGATTTGTCAATATCCACTGGCTAAGTCCATGGCTGAAAATAGGTGGATCCAGCCAACAATCTAAGAGAATCATCAATCCTAGGTAAGGGATAACAGTCCCATCGGGTAATAGCATTCAATTGACAATAATCCATCATGACTCGATGAGAACCATATTTCTTCTTAACCAACAACAATGGGGATGACTAGGGACTATTGGAAGGTTTCAATAATCCAGCCACCAACAATTGATTCAACTCCTTAGTAACCTGGGCTTCTTCTGCTTTGGATTTAAAATAGGGCTTTGCATGTATAGGAAAGTGATCACCAGTTTCAACAGTGTGCACTACACCTTTCATCTTCCCAAAATTGTAAGTATGCCTAGCAAAAATGTCGGAATATTCATCCAATAATTGAAGCACTTGTTTCTCCTGTTCCTTAGGGAGATGGTTCCCGATAGCAGGTCCCACAGTAAGGATTTCCTGATCACTCTAATCCAAACTCTTGTAAACTCTTAAAGGGTTTAACATCATAGATATGAGATAAGGGTAACATCTTGACATAAGCAATCAGGCGCGCTTGATCTACCAGTTTTGGCACATCAGTAAGGTTTGCTAGTAATACAGATAAAGAGTCTGAATAAGCATAATCCAATATTCCAGGACAAGGCAAGAGATCTTTGGCAGAACTATTGACAGTGCCCTGAACTTGTAGCAAATTCCCTTGGGAATCGAAAAGTGCAAAGAAGTATTAATGATCACTTGTGATTTTGGTGGAGCAACTAATTTCTCAGGAGAAAAAATAGGCATTCTCTCTTCAATATCAGTCATGGTAGGAGGTAATTTTACATGAGTATCTTCAACCTGATACTGAAGTGAATAAGACCTTTTAGTTCCTTCTAGCAGACATAACCAATGTCAAGTAGAAGCATGCTCAGATAAAAGTAAGGGAACTCAATACCCCAAGAGAGACAATGATGATTCAGGGTGGTTGATAATTAAATCAAATTCTTGTAAAAATTGAGTTCCCAAGAGTAGGTCATAACTCAAATTATTGAGCGCAATCGCTGGAATGGTAAAGGTTAGCTTCCTGATTTTCAGAGGAAGGGATGAAAAAGCTCCAATAGACCGAGTACTCTGAGGGCTGGCGGTGCCATGTTCTTCATAATGAGAAATATCAGGGGTTACTTTAATCCATTTGACCAATTTGGAGGAGACAACATTCACCGGAGATCCTGTATCTATGATAGCCTTGGCATTGATTTGATTTACTCGGAAATTAATTTGGGTAATGGTGCTTCCAAACTGAGAGAATAATGCCAATAAAGAGGGCAAGGAATAAGAAAAATGGTTGTCTTTATTACACTCAATTGAACTTTGCTGCTCTTGCTGTGCACTCACATCATTATTAAGGTGAAGAATCTTATTAACCTTATCTCTTTTCTTTTTTCATCTGCTTCCTTTTTAAAACAATGATCCTCAGTATGAAAGTAGCGATGACAGTAATTACACTAAATCTATCTAGTGTTCTCAGGCATGGCAAAGACTTTGGGCTGACTAGGTCTAGGAGACTCATAAACTCGGTGTTTTTTGGAGAATTGAGGGGCAACTCCAATAAGGCCTCCTTAATATCCAAAATACTTCGGAAATTTATTTAGACACTGATCATATAAACTTGCATTTGTGTCCTATTAGTAAAGGCTGACAGAACTGCAGTTATTGCATCATCCAAGTTTAACTGACCACAGGCTACAAGAGTTTGAGCTTCCCAATAGAACTGATGAGCAAAGTCCTTAATAGACTCATTTTGGTGGGATGTATACACATAAAGGCCTGTTTTTGTGAAGATAGGGTCTGCTCACTTCCAAATTCTTTGATCAATGCTTCTTTGACTTGAGCCCAAGTAGAGCAAGTCATTAAAGTGGGGAACCATAATATCCTGAGCCAATCGAGTAAGACAATTAGACAAGTTATTCATCTTTTGGTGATCCGTGGACTCACTTAATACCTTTTCATACAGATGTAGAAAGGCGATAATGATGCCTTTTACTGGGGAGTATTTGTACTTGAATACTGGCTTGAAACTCATGTGAGCATTGGTAGTCAAAACATGCACTCCAAGCTGTTAAGATTGAGTAGATACATAAGAGGCAGAATCTGAAGCTTGAGAAGAAAATTGAGGTAAGGACCGACAGCTTCCGTCAAAATTTTGTTAATCTATCGATTCAGGTCTGCATGCCCTACTTTCTCATCTAGTCGGCGAGATAGCTCAAAAATCTTCTCCAGTTGTGCATTGTACTTGAGTTCCAGAGTCTCAATTCTCGCTTAGAGCAATTCCCCTTTTGATTTGCAAACATGTAATAAGATATCAGTGTCCTTGGCCCACTTTCCCAAATTTAATCAATTCCTCAGACAAGGACTGAAGAGTCAAAAGGGGGTCAATCGGTTTTCATCAGGGGTTAGGTTGCATTCTTTGGCCACCTTAGAGAATTGTTCACATAAGTGGGTCATCATGTTCATGAGATAGTTAATTTGCTGATAAGATCCTGAATGACCATCACGCCTGGAGGTCCACGAGGTCCATCTGCACCTGGGGGTCCACGGGGCCCATCAGCTCCAGGAGGTCCACGAGGCCCTACACCTCCAGGTGGCCCACGAGGTTCTTCTACCCCAGGAGGACCCATATTTCCAGAGGTTTTCTCTACTTCATTGACCCAGAACTGAATTACTGAGTACAATTGTTCCAATTGAAAAAGATGGGCTCTAATTTCTTCCTGCATTTATTGACTACGCTCAGAGAGTTGGGAAACACCCCTCTCTCATTCCTTCTGGCTCTCTTGAACCTTTTTATTGAAATTGTACATCAATAAAATTTGATATCGCATGGTCAAACTGAATGAGCTGCTGTACTTCATTGAGGGAAGTTCGATTATTAGCAATAGCATCACAATTATCTAGGCTAAACTTGAAGGCCAACTTAATAAACTCAGAAATATAAGTATTCAAGGATTGGAGTCCTTCTAGTAAATTAAGCATCCCTTGATGGTGCATTCCAACTACAGGTAGCAAGTGGTATAATGTAGGATGTACAAGTTGTTGTAAATATTGTTTGGAGCCAATCCCTGGCATTTGAGAGGTTTGAAGCACTTCTCGCAATATAGAAGGTACCACATTTGATCGAGATCAGGTAGAACGTATTCCAGGGATTAGAGCCCCTTCAAGTAATTGATTGATGATATTTTGCAAGGTCTCAGGTGGTTTTTGAAAGTCTGAGCAAGACTTAAGTTAGGATTATAGAGTTCCAAGTTGGCCTGAAGTTCCAACGTGGAGGGTAATCTTGGGATTTGGGTTCCAATTGAAGACCCATCATAAAATAATGCCTTGCTCTTGATCTTAAGCCTCGTCAGGCGAAAATTGAGAATCTATGGTGATAGACGTGGTCACTGGTGCGTAACTCAGAGAGCCCCTGTAGTGAGCACTAGTCTGGAAGTTTTGAATTACACTTCCAATGGGGCAGGTTTAATCTCAAAGTTACACTAGGCGGATTCTCCAAAAAGTGAGGAAATTTAAGCTAAAATACAGATTAAAAATTGACCTAATTTTTATTTTCGAAAAGAGGAAATATTTATAGGCTTTTTATGGTTCGTAATCTATCAGAGTAAATTAATCTCTGCATGATCAAATCTTCAATCAGTTGATCAAGATCCAATTGATCATCAACTTTGATAGATTGTGATAGATTGCTCGCTCCTTCTGATGATGTCAGGGGGAATTGAGGAAGGGCTTTTTTGGAGATATGTGAATTTGGTGAAATCCTGACAGTGGGGATGACCAAGGGCTTTAAGAAGGCACCAACAACCCAGCGTCCAACAGCTATTTGAGCTCCTTCTGAATCTGTTGCTCCTCAACTTTTAATTTGCGGTAGGGTTTTGAGCAGATAGGATGAGCATAGCCAACGTTAATGGTATGTTTCCAAACCTTCTGTACCCATAGTTTATGTTAGACTTAGAGAAAATGTCGCTATAGGCCTCAAGCAGGTTGTGGACCTTCTCTAGCTCAGCTGGAGTTAGTTCATCAGAGATATGAACAGTAGGCAATGTGCATATTGATTGGTTGGCGGGTAAACCCATATCAGCCATAAAACTGATACAGTGGACTTTCTTGATGCCCTCAATATTATCAGCAGGCCTCTTTTTTTTAGTACTAGATGGCATCAGCAGGCCTCTTTGTATCTCCTGATGCTTATTTACAACCATATCCTTCTTGGTGAGATTTCCTAGTAGGAGGTTGATGGGCCGTTGATAAGCGGATTCTAGCACGCCTGGCAAAACTCTGGGCTCCAAAAGACTAACTCCACTAGGCTAATTAGGCTCAGTAGGCAGTTGTGTGAAATTGCACGGTAATCTTAATGTCACCTACCCTTTGTCCGCCAGCCTTGATAGTCACTTATTCAGAAGAATAGAAAGGGATACCAATGAGGACGTCCAATGATTGAGGCAACAGTTTGGTATGTCATCCTGCTGTGGTATAATGTAGGTATAAAGAGGAAGAGGGATACATGACTGTGCAAACATAGTCCTTTTTATTAAACTTATAATTTGCCAAAGGGGAACCTCGTAGTTAAGCAGAGAGAGATAACCCTGCTTCAAGTTAATAATTTCTTCATACTAAGCATGAACTGGGTAACAATGAGTAAATCAAATGTATTGTTAGTTGGGGCCACTGTGGGAGAAGACAAGATGAGCTTCCCAAAATGGATTAGAAGAGAAGAGTACGCCACAATAGCGCAGGTATTAAAGGACCTGCAGTCCCAATTCTTAAATGTAGTCAATATTGGGGGCCAGTTTAATTTTTTAATGAGTTTTGACGACACAACGTTTATTGGGGACCGAGTTTCAAGGATAGCCTTAACCCACACTCCATTGACTATGACTTCCACCTTAGTTAATTTTCCACCTAAGTTGGGGGAAAGAGCGAGAACCTCCTTTAGTTGGAGAGTAGAGGCAAGTCTTATGGATGTCTCAGGATATTTTCTAGATATACCGCAGGTTACTAACACACTGGTTTGGGCGGATCAAGGTGGCAATAAACTGGTCAGATTCACTGACAGTGTCAATAATCTCAAGACCCCTCAACACTTTCCAAAGATAAGTTTGACGAGGGATCTTTGCCCAATTCACTCTCTCTGGGTTCAATTGGTCTGATACCTCCACTTTATATGTTTCTCCTAAGATATAGTGACCTCCATTTTCGCCACCCCCTTCATATTTGTCATCAGAGGAATTACCAATGCAGGTTAGGGAGTCACAGGGGTTGAGGTAGGTTCAGGACTACCCTTTGGGCATGATAGTTCTTGGGGTGGCTCCTCTATCCTATTAGCTTTTGGGGGAGGCGTTGAAATTTTCACAGCTTAAATTTCAAATTTTAAGGTAGGGGGTTTATAACTACCTCATAGAGACAGGTTTCACACTAGAATTAGCTGGCTGAGAGGTTGAGGAAGATAGCGTCGTGGAAGGTAATGCTTCTTCTATATCATCTTTAGAATATTCAGTGACTATGTGTTTTTGTGAAACGGGCGGTTTAGCTTTTGTGCCTTGGTCAATTAACCCATTGTTAATGGGGGCGATTGGCACCCAAGAAAGGGGTTTAGACTTTGGAGCAAGCTGTTGAACCACTTGAGAAGGCTGCTCTGGAAAAAGATGGGCAAGGAAAAGAAATGACTGCTTTTACTAACTGGGTTTTGGAGCTGAAGATGAAGGGGAGCATTTCCCCATCACAGCCATTACCATATGATTATCATTATAGGAAAAACGCAGTGAGTGATGGCACTATAGGTGCAGGTTTCCAGAGGGAAACAGCTGTTGTAGGCTAAGATAGTTGGCGTAGCTGCTTGGCTCAGAGACCCTTGCATAGGATCAATTTCATAAAGACTAGACACCTCTAATAAAGCTTCCTTGATATCTTGTACTTTTTTAAATAAACGCTTTACATAAGAGAGGTGCATTGCCAAGGAGTATGGGACGCCAAGCAAGCCTATGGAAGCAATAGCATCTTCTAGGGGTAGCATTTTTGCAAGCAATAAGGGTTGAGCTTTAATTTAAAAACGGTTGGCAAAAGAGGCGATTGATTCACCTTTAACAGACTAAGGCACATAAAGGCCTGTTTTGACTGTTCAAACTTTGTAGGAAGACGAATTCCTCAGTTATTGCTTGCTTCACCTCCGCTCAGGTGCTGAGGGTGGCCATGTGTGGAACCATTATCTCTTGAGCGCCACGACTCAAGCATGGAAGGAGGTACTTAATTTTAAAATGATCCGTTTACCCCTTCATAGCAACTTCATACATAAAGAGGAAAGAAGCAACACTTTCCTCGCCTGGGGTAAACTTATCCTTAAAGGGGTTTGTGGATGGTGGGAGCGGCTCCATAAGGGCCTGAGAGGGGGAAGCTCATGCTTTTTTAGTCAAGACAAGGCACTAGCTGGTCAATGTTTTAAAGCAGTGATCCTAGTTTCAGCTGAAGCGGGGATGTTGTGAGGGGAAGTTTCCCCAAAAACTCCATTTTTAAGAAGTTTATTGTGGTGTACAGGCTAACCCCTGTAGTGATCACCATTTTTTAAATTTTATGTAGGTTTAGGCTCACTGGTGCGTTAAAGCCTAAACTTTAACAAACAGGGGATTAAAACCACTTAATTAATAAAAATAAAGAGATACTAAAAACTAAAAAGTTAGGGTGGTTAGCTGAGCGGGTAAAACTGCTTCCACCCCTAGTGCAGGTTTTGAGTTCAAAACCTGTACTGGCAGAAAATATTCTCGGTGTGGTATATTTGTTTCAAGGTCAACCCACCTCAAATAATTTTAATTTTTAAAAACTAAAAAGTTGTAAGTATTTTTTGTTTATTAAGTGCTGCAGTGATAAGAAAAAAGAAACCTCATATAATGTTACAGCTTAGTAATAAACTCACTCTGGATTTGAAGGTGTACGCATCAAATCATTCACTAGATTCAAGCCAAATAAGGAATATGGTCATTCAACCAATTGAAGCCCATGAATCTACCTAGCTTTATTGGAAAGGCTGATGGAGGGTCAAGAGTGGGTAGGAAAAGCCCATGAGTAATGATTTAATGAATTTGAGACAATCACCATGTGAGAAAATATCTGCACTTTTCAGGACCCCTTCCAACCCTATAAAAGGGCCTGGTCTCCGCGGTGTGGCTTGAATGAGATTAGTGGTAAGGCGGGGAGGGACCTCAGAAGAGCTTGCTTTATTCTGAAGAGGAGTCAGAATATTCCAGCTACCTAAGATCGAACCATTTGGTCAGTTTTAAAAGTATTTTTTTGAAAGATTGCCATGTTTTGAAGGATTCCACCATGTTGTAAAATTGGCAGTAGGTGAGAGATACACCAAAGGGTTTTGGCACAGGGTTTGACCCACTGAGCAGCTAGGATCAACGATGTGAGGATTGTTGTCCTGAAAAATAATAGACTTATAAAATAAATATGGGGCACTTTCTCCCACAACTTTTTTTATTAATATATTAATTGCATCTGATTCCCGCTGTTCCACTAACACAACAACTACCAAAACCTAACCTCCCTCAATCATCTTATACCACTTATATCATACCATTTTTTGGATGATGCTACTTACACAGCTTAGTAACTCAATTCGCCATATCTCATTGGTTATGTTAATTCTTCATTTGTTAATCTCCTGACACCCAATTTGAAGCGATTTAAACAACAACCCAATATCGCCTAATTTTGATGCACTCAAAGTATTATTACTCATATCAATCTTGGCAGATCCATCCATCCCACCCTCATGACCTAAGGCTTATCATCCAGTAATATCAGAATCGTGATATTACCCCCTCCTTGAATGGACAATAAGGCTCCTATTGCTTATACGCATGGAGGAACTTTGCATGCACTTGGTTGATGATCTGACCGCTAGTGGGGTCCTTGATAGTATATACATCTATGCCTTTCTTCTCAATGACTTCAAATGGTTTGATTCAGATATTGGTCAGCTTGTGTTTTTGGCTAACCACATGTTGATCATGGAATAAGACCATGTCTCCATCCTTGAACTGTGCTAGGTCACTCTACCGTACCTGATCAGCAACCTGGCTTTTGATTCTCTTGGCTAAGCTGAATGAGTATTCTTCAGTTTGTAATTTGATCAGCGTATTCATTAGAATGGTTAAATAGCGTTGTGGATCCATTCCGCCAGTGTCCTCTACACAGGCATATAGGAGGGAGGGCAGAGCCGGGTGCCATCTGTAAAGATATTGGAATGGGCTTTTCCCCATGGCTGAATGGTAGCTAATGTTGTAGGCGAACACCACGGTAGAAAGGAGGGTACTCCAATCAGAGGGCCTGTCCATGAACAACTTCTGGAGTACGTTCACCAGGGTCCCATTAGCCCGTTCAACCATTCTGTTGGACTTGGGGTGATATGGAGTTGTTAGAACCCCACAGATGTCCATCATCTTGTTTAGCTTAGGTAGAATTTGTGAAGTGAAGTTCATCCCATTATAAGTAAGGATAAATTGGGGACAACCATGTCGCTGAATTATACACTCCATAATAAACTTGGCCACCGTTATTGCCCCAAAATCTCGTATTGGTCGCGCCTCAACCCACCTGGTCAAGTGGTCAATTGCTACCAGGATGTATTTGCACCAGTTTGCCCCTGTTGGCAAGAGACCCACCACATCGATTGAAACAGTGTGCCAGGTGAAGTGCGGCTTCGCTAAACAGTATGAAGTCTTCTGGCGGAACAGCTTTTCCACTTGGCATCGGTGACAGGAGGAGGTAGTATCAAAAATATCAAAGTTCATGCTTTCTCAGTAATACTGAGGCCACAATATTTACATGGTCTTATGCACTCCACCATGTCCAACTGCTCATTGTCCACTCATAATAATTGTTGGCCGGGTGGAAGGTCTTGGAATATTCACGGTAGTGTTCCCTATCTGCTTATATAATTCCCCATTTTTCTGGAACGTATTGGCCCTTATTCCATACAATAACTTGATGACTGGGGGCGAATCATCGTCATACTTGCCATTAAGCATCTTATCAAACAGGTTTCACTCAGATCTGCTGTAACTGCAATTATAGGTAAACTTAATAAACAATTGACATTCTGGTGTTTTGCTCCATGTCAATGAGAATTTCAAAATTGTATGCCTGCAATTTAAGAGCCCATTGGGCCAGACGCCATTCCAGTTCTTTCAGATTTTGTAACCAGCGTAGCAAGGCATGATCCGTTACAGCTATGAATCTCACCCCATGCAAATACACCCAAAATTGCTTATAGGCGTAGATCACCACCAAGCACACCCTCTCAGTCATGGTGTAATTGCGTTCATGGCTGTTTAAACTGTAACTACAGTATGCTACGGGGTGCTCTTCTCCTTCCTCATCTTTTTGGGATAGGACTGCCCCTACAGTGGAAAGGGATGCATCTGTCTGAACAACAAACTCTTTTTCAAAATTGGGATAGCATAACACCAGCGCTCTGGTTAATGCTGTTTGAAGTGTATCAAAAGCGTGTTGCTGACGTTCCGCTCATTCAAACATAGTGTCCTTTTTTAATAATTCAAAGAGTGGTCCCCCAATATAGCTGAAGTTAGGTATGAAGCGCCGGTAATATCCGACCATTCCCAAAAAGACCTGTATATCCCGTTTACTGTTGGGTATAGTCATTTTCAAATAGCTTCTACTTTGGCTGGTTGGGGTCTCAGCCCTGTGGCATCAACTACAAACCCCAGGTACTCCAGCTGGTCCTTAAAGAAGTGGCATTTCCGGGGTTTAACCTTGATTTTGGCCTCAGCGAGCTGGCAGAATACAGCTTCTAAATGGTCGAGGTGTTCAGAGAAGGTTTGGGAAAAAATATTAATGTCGTCAAGGTATACAAGGACACATGAAAGTTTTAGGTCCCCCAGAATAGTATCCATTGCTCGTTGAAAAGTAGCTGGGCATTAAACAGCCCTTGTGGCATATGGGTTAGTTGGAAAATGACCTTTAGATGAGATTACCACACACTTCATCTGCTCCACCAGTGGCAACTCAATTTGCCAATAGCCTGAGATCAGGTCCATAGCCAAGAAGAACTGAGCTCCCCTAGCTGATCTAAAGCGTCATCAATCCGTGGTAAGGGATATGATTCCTTTTTAGTGATGATGTTGAGCTTTTGGTATTCAATTACTACACAGTTGGTGCCACCCTTCTTTTTAACAACCAGAATGGGTGAAGCCCATGGACTCTTTAATGGTTCAAGAATCCCTTGCGCTAATAGCTTGTTAATTTACTCAGTTACTACTTCTTCCGCCATCCTTGATTGGTGGATCGTCCTTGACCTGATGGGTGGATGCTCTCCAGTGTCCAGCCTATGAACCACCCCCACGCGCATCTTAAATCATGGTTGTCAACAGCAAAAATCTCTTTATATTTTTGAAGTAAAGCGATTTCCCTATCCTTCTGTGGTTCCAACAGCCCCATTAATTCAACATGCGATACAAGTGCCATTACACTGTGCTGTTGTTTGAAAGGCAGACCAAATTCCTCCAGAGACCCAAGTTCATGAACCAAAAGAACATCCTCAATGGGGATTAAGTGTAAGTATGACACTATTTGGTGGCGTCGGTTTTACAGTGGTACTGTTTGTAGATTTGCAAGCAAAACTTTGATCTCCCCTTGCCCTGGTAAAATAATGCCTGGGGCCACGTGGGGCTCAAATCGTGATTGCTGATATGGCCTAATAACTTCCCCATAGAGACCGTCTGGAATTTCAATCACCAAGTCAGTGTTCAATATAACTTGATGCCCAGATGGAATAGATATAGGTCTGGCAGCTCTAAGCGGCAGCCCTTGATATTCATATATCTGTTGAGGAAGGGCCCGGGTTTTGCCCTTTAACTGATGGTAACACACTGGAATTACTACGTCACTATAAGCTAGGTTATTATTCCCCATATGCACCGGATCATTTGGTACTCTGTTAGAGGTGAAGTGGACTGGGATTCGCTGACCCAATATTTCAAAAGTCTCATTTGTCATATCAATAACAGCCCCCATAGTGCTGCAAAAAGGCAGTTCCAATTAACAGATCATAATTGCTATTTGGTAACACTTTATCTGGAGCTACAATGATATTAGAACCAAACCTCAGCGGAAGCACACTGTATGCTCCCTCAGAGACAGTATTCTCCACTCCAGCAGTGCCATATACCATACGGTGTTCCACATCTGGTTTTAATGCCAACCTGGCCACCAATTTGGTGGAGACTATGTTGATGGGGCACCGGTATCTATGATAGCATGGACTCGGGGCTTAGCTACAACCAAGTCACAGTAAGTACATTCAGACTAGGATGCATCTCGACTGTTGATAACATGGACATCTAAAAAATCCTTGTTTTCAAGGAAACACGCAATCCCCTCACCAATTCTAGGTATTGGTTTATGATAGTTTTGACAGGAAGAGAGCGACGCTTACTGCTTGCAAAAAAGGTGCATCCAATGAGGGGTCTAACTTTTCAGGGGTTACTTGGTAGAACATTTGACAGGCATATGGCTCAACATGCATCTGAGACCCCTTTTCCGCCAAAGTCACTGACTATACTTGTGTCAAAACATTCACCCCTCTAACCGGCTGCTGATATAAAGCTGACTCATTGTGCAAGGAAACTTCCGCTGAATATTCTAATTTGGGTTCAGGTGGGAAGTCTTGGTTTAGAGTATTGGAGATAGAGTCCCTTCTCTACTCCGCTCTGACTTTTCCCTGGCCGTACTGTCCTGGTTGTACACAAGAGACCAGTTGATTAGAGCACCATCATGCCAGATGCCCCTGACGATTGCATTTAAAACAGCTAACCCCCATAGGGCTCACGCCCCTGATAAATGCAAAAAACCACAATGAGAGTAAAGCTGGAAGTGATCAGCATAAGTAGGTCTAGGGCGATTTTGACCAGGAATAATAAGCAGGAATAGGTTGGACGTTTAACTGCTGATGATAGCCTGGTGAAATCTGCACTGGACTGCCAGTGTTCCCCAAATATGATGATTCAGCAGTTATAGCAGAAGGACTCTGCTCAGCATTAGGTGGAGGGAAGTTGGATTTTATACAGTACAAAAACTGAACAAGTTTAAGCAAAGGTACATCTTCATCCAACAGCGTGGCCATAACGTTATGTAACTCATGGTATGGCTTCACAGCAGAAGTCATTGCAATACACACTTCCGCTCCAGATAAAACTCCAGCCCCAATTAGCATGTGAGCTTCCACCGTAAATCGCTCAGCAAACACAGTGAGGGGTTCATTCCACTGAAACTTAATGGTCAAAATTCGGCCTTCCAATGTGACATCTTTGCAGTTATACCAAATAACCGCAGCACCATGTCTTTGACTTCTTGGTATATAAGGGAACTTCCTGAAAGATAAAAGATGACACGATCAGCAATTCTGACATCCAAGGAAGAAATCAACAGTTTTGCTCTTCGTCAATCTGAGACTCCTTCAGTTGCAATCTCAAATCACTTAAAGTACCCATAGATATTCCCTTTGCGATCAAATGGGGGCAGCTTATTGCAGTAGAACTCCTGGAGCAGCTCATCTTGTTTTTTAAGCACAGCATCCAACGCCAGTTTCAGCTCCACATAGGCAACTTGAGGCAACATGGCTGGCAGCTGAGTTTTTATCATATCTTAATTGATCAATGGGCCCCTGTAGTGAGCACCACTGTTGTAAAATTGGCAGTAGGTGAGAGATACACTGAAGGGTTTTGGCACAGGATTTGACCCACTGAGCAGCTAGGATCAACGATGTGAGGATCGTTGTCCTGAAAATAAAATAATAGACTTATGAAATAAATATGGAGCACTTGCTCCCACAACTCTTCTTTATTAATACATCTATTACAGCTGATTTCCGCTGTTCCACTAACTCAACAACTACCAAAACTAACCTCCCTCAATCTTCTTATCCTGCTTATATCGTACCAATTTTGGATGATACTACTTACACAGCTTAGTAACTCAATTCGCCATATCTCATTGGTTATGTTAATTCTTCATTGTTAATCTCCTGACACCCAATTTGAAGCGATTTACCAACAACCCAATATCGCCTAATTTTGATGCACTCAAATTACTATTACTCATATCAATCTCGGCGGATCCATCTATCCCACCCTCACAACCTAAGAGCATATCATCCAGTCATATTGGAATCGCTACACACCACAAATTGGCCAGGGTCTTTTGGCCAATTTTACAATAATACTCATCCAAAACACTCTTCTCAAAATATCAGACTTGAAATTGTCTGACATGGGCAAATATGTGCCTTTCATCTGGTCAGAAGAATGCCAATGAGCATTTGACACTGTCAAAGAGGTCTATACTACCATGCCAATACTGTGTCATGCTGATAGGGACAAGCCATTTATAGTAGCCTGCGATGCCTCTGGATTGGCCATAGGAGCCATTCTACTGCATAGCGCAATGGATGGGAACACCTGCTGGTAAGCTTCTCCCAGAAGTTCACAGGTGCTGAACATGCATGGGCATCCTATGACAAGGAATTGGTTGCCATCACCTGATTTGAGTGACACACTGACGAAACCTGCAACAAGGAGCTAAGCACACAGTAACAGTGCACATTGAGCACAAGTAGCTTACATATTACTAGAAACCCCAGAATTGGCACACCAATAAATGATGATATACTGAGACCTCCTCAATCTCGATTTCTAATGAATTTGTTTTAGGACTGATGCACATACTGCTGGACATCCTTGGTAGAAGTCCGTCAGTTAGTCCTAATCCAAGGGGAGGATACTGAACTAAAGACAGTGATTCTGCTGGAGCAGATTACATCAGGTCCCCAGGGAATTGGCAGTTATTGCCGCAATCACCTCCAGCTTAAAACAAGAAACAACCTGACAGGCTACTACCCGCCCAATACGGCCCCACTGATCCTGCTACACTCAATACCCTTGGAACAATCCCAACAACTGAAACCTAACTCCCACTACTTAAGGCCATACTGCACGCCCAAACTGAAACCCTGGGAGTTCATGACCTGAGCAAACGGGTACAGACAAGGTAAATCCCCTCCAGGTGGTATACTAAATAAGAGAGGGTAATCTGCTTTTGTGTCGGGGTATGGGTACTTGAAGTTTTATACCCATTAGTCATAATGGAATATCATAGCCCGCCAACATGGGGCACCCAGCACAAAAAATGTATCAGACTGATTAGATTTGCATATGACTGGAATGGACTAATGAAGTAAGTTCCCAACTGGATAGAAAACAGCATTATCTGTGTGAAATCAAAACTGGATAGGATGGGCAGGAACAGACTTCTACACCCTTTCCAACAGGTGGCGGGCCCTGGACGTCGAAATTGGTAGACTTCAAAGTGGCCTGCCAATCTTACAGGTTTATGAATTTATAATAGTGGTGGTAGATCATTTTACAAAGTACTCTATATTCATCCCTTTCCTACAGACAACCACTGTATAGGAAATAGCCCATTTATTTGTGTCCCACGCCATCACCAGAATTGGTGTTCACCAGGAAGTTGTGAGCGACAGAGGGCACCAACTTACTCCAAAATTTTAGGACGCCTTGTGAAAGCATTGGAAATTAAACCTGTCAATCATCAGCATACCACCTACAGTCTGATGGACAAATGGAAAGGACCAAACAGTCATTGATCAGTATCTCCATTGTTATGCTACTACCTCATAAGACACGTGGGTGGAAGACTCCCCTTAGCTCAGTTTGTATATAACAATTCCCTCCACACCTTGATGGGGATGCCACATTTATGAAAACTTAGGTTACAACGCAGCATTTACTATTGGCCCCAAGATATGCTCTGTCATCCCCGTGGTGGATGGTTTTCAGCGCACATTTGCAAGGTACACCAACTGGTGCAAAAACAGCTTATGAAAGCAACTAAGGACGCCAAATGGTTTGCTAATAAGAAGTAGAGCAGCTCTGAACTAACATGTGGGCAACCTTGTGATGGTGGACACTATGAATCTCCACTTCAAGGTCCCCTGCCAGAATCTGTCATGCAAGAGTGTCAGACCATTCCCCATCAGCAAGGTCCTGCCAAGTGGGTCCTTGTCAAGAGAGTGTCTATAACTCTCCAGTTCCCTGCTTGGCGGTGCATGAAGCACTGGGCCAGAGCAAGGGAACTCGTCATCAGTGTCAATATAATGTAGCTCAACAGAGTGAGCTGGTGCTAGATAGACATAGGGAGAGGGTGTTGAGCATAGTAAATGTAATATTATCTTGCAAACAGCAAAACTTGACTGTGCCCCAAAGGGCAGTTTATGACCGAGTTTGGTACAAAAGTTGAGTGTGCGGGTGAACTGGTTTTGAGGGAAACTGGTTGTCCCCGCGGTGTATCTTTAGGCTGTCATTATTTTAAAAAAAAAATAAAATGGCTAACATGTAAAAACAACTCTCTTTTCCCCTTGGCATAACTTTCTGAGCCAAATTTCACAAATTTATAAAACAAATCGAATTTGCCCATAGTAGTTTGCTCTGGTTCATTGGATTCTCCACTGGCTGCTCAGTGTGGGGCAGCAGCGAAAACCCCCCCCCGCCATTTTTCCCTCTGGCAGGAAAACGCGCTGGACTGGTTCACCCAGTCGTTCCAAACCTATGGGCCAATTCGTTCCACCCAAAAGGGCCTAGACACCCCCCTTGCTTTTACCCAAGTGCTCCCCCTTTTTCCCCCAGTGCTCCCCCCAAAGGGAACATGTGCTATGACCTAAGGGTCAATATGGGAAACTATTCCCATACCACGACCAAAAAACCCTTATCAAAATGGCATAGGCGGTGATGACGCACCCGCCAGATTTATCAATTTCCACACCTACAGGGGGTATTTCAATCTCAGCTTCACCTGCGAAGCTGACGCTTATACTGCAGCAACTGTGCCCCTGGTATTCCAGGGCACCCCTCTCCACCCACAACTCAAACTCAGCTCCCAGCAGACACCACTTTGGTGGTCAGTTTGATGGCCTGCCCACCCACCTCCCCCTGAAGTGCTCCACCAGGGGAGCTGATGGACAGTTTGGCAGCCTATGGCTCCAACCCCCATCTTACAATTTGTGGTCCCAAATGGGGCCACACGACTGCTGGGCCTCGGGCATATGCCATGATAAGCCCTGAAATTAATAAGATTGCTTGGCAATTCCGCCGCACACCATTATTCCCTCAGCGCCTGACCATCCATTTTGGGCCCACATTGAGGGTGGGCAGACGATGTCCATCATGTTTTGGAGTTAGACCATCAAATCGCAAGTGCCCCTTCTCAACCGCTTCAGGTGGATCAGATGACTCATCCGCTGACCTCTAATCCACTGCCCACCCTGTACAATTTCAGGCATGGGGCACAATCCTACCTCTTCCACCCTCAAAGCCTGTTGCTGCAGCTGCTGCCGCAGCCACCAATCAGCCTCCTCCTCACCCCCAATGCCATAGTTAATTCCTCCAATAAAGCAACGGATTGGATCCTAGTTTGATCCCATACTTCTGCAAATGAATCGAACAAACCTCAACTGTACACTGATTCCCCAATCCAATTCAACCAAAACCCATATGAATTATTAGCTGAAATTGATGAATCAGGTAAGTTCATTGAAGAACCATCCTTGCAAATTGAGCGGTTCATTAATGCAGAATGGGACGCCAAATACCCCCCTTGACTTTATACCCCACAGCCAAACGCTGAATTGTTTCGCAGTGATCACCAGCTTGCAATTATTGCAGCTGCAACACCAGATTGTCGTCCCATGTGTAAAGCTGTCACTTAATCAGTAGTGATACTCAAGGAGAATTCCACCTTCTGTTATCCCCGCAACTTTAACTCCAAAAAGCAAAAATATTGGTGAACAAGTACTACAAAAATGCAAATGATGCTATCCAGAATGTGACAACTATAGCACAGGAATCCAAAAGCAAAACTAACTTAAACCAACATTGCCACCTTCATTCAACTCCCAGACGCCCGAATTAAAGCTGAAAAAGCTTCAGCCGAATATCTCAGTGCCAATTACCTAGCTGGAAATTTCCATGAAATTCCAATCATTAGAGATATCAAACCACATACCGTAGATGCCCCACAACACCATTACTGATGGCTGTGACACGCACTCTACTTTGGGAGGAAGAAGCTGCTGCCAAATAAGCTGCCGAAGATGAGCCCCCTGACCCCCCTCCCCTTCTGCCATGGAGGAATATTTGGCTTCCGCTGCCCACCTGGTTGGTTGGTTTTTGAAGCATCTACTCAATCCGCTCATTAGGGCGTTTTTTTGAACCAACTAGTTACATTTTTTTGTAATTTTTAGTTTAGGTAATGTCCACATCCCCCGGTCAGCTTGCCTCAAATAAATACAAACATGTCACAAGAAACCTTGAAGAGGGCCATGCACAGATTTGCCCCAAGTCAACATATGAAAAATGTAAAAACGGCCTGAGGATTTATTAGGGAGACAATAAACGAGAAACATTGGTCTCAAGCAAGCATAATTAAGCTAACTCAGGGAAATTGGATCACAAAATGATACTAAGCCTTGGTGCACCAATAGGCGCATGCTTCTATCAGAAAGGGTAATATTTTAAAAACCAACCTTACTCAAGTGATTGATTGAAGTTGAACCTGAACTGAGCTCACAATCTCATAAATATAATAAGTTTAAAACCCCCCATTCACTGATCCCTAAATTGAGCCATCATCATTCAAAATAAAACTTGCCCTTTTTTGTGAGTCCCAAAACAGAAGGCTGGGCTTTAGGCACCTCACTTGTCCCAAACCTGGGAGTACCTAGCCTGTTCTGAGCATTGATCAAAGGTGCGCAAGGTAAAGAAGGCACTGAAATTTGACCCTTTGGACCTCCTGCCTCCCAGCCTTGTCCCTGCTGTTGGAGCCCTCAAAAGGCCATGTAAACATGGACAGTCCTTCCATATAATTTCCCCCCATTGAAAAAGGGTTCACTCAGCCTTTCATGCCTCCGCCCTGTCCCTTTTTAAAGAATAAAAACCCAGAGGTCAAGCTGGTAATAATAGAAGGAGCGCTGGAATTTGAGATGAAAAAGATCTGGACTTCAGAGAGTTAAACGGGGAGCCCAATCCTGGTGGCCTGGAAGTGATATCCGGCATATAGAAAATTGGATCTGCACTGGAGACTGCACCAACTGGGGGAATCAATCAAACTTCCCGGAAATTTAAAGGGAAACACCCCTACCCACCCCCGAACCCATGAGAGTCTCAGCCCTCAAACTTCCTTCACCTTAAAAAATATCGCTAGTCCAGGCCCCTGAGGGGGAAGTAACCCTGTCCTTCTAGGAAAAAGGGGAATATAAGGATTCCTGCCACCATTACTAGGCTGGACATTAGGCACATCACTTCTGAATGAAGAAGAAAAAAGCCCCTAGAGCATTGATTCTGGAAAATAGCAAACCTGGGACAAATTCTTTGGTGGTGGGTTGCTGCTGCTTCCCCCCAGAATATGCTGGTTCCAGCCTCGTTACAGCAGGCACTCCATACCCCCTATTTTCTTGAAAACTGCAGAAGATTATATTATAAAAATTGGGTATATATGCTAACAAGTGCGCTCCCTTTCAATGGATTCTGATCAAATCCAAAAAGGGGCAAAATTAAAGACTGATCAAGGGAGAAATCCTGGGAAAACAAATTAAAACCCTCAAGCGCATCAGTGCAAAATCGAGGGTAAAATCTAAGCGTGAAAATTTAAACACCCAAAAAAAATCAAAAAAATTAAAAATTGAGATGATATGCGAGCCATCCAGTGTATCCCAAATTTTGGAATTC